>JADHKL010000078.1:0-107430 GCA_019925545.1 Ophiostoma angusticollis | reverse complement strand
AAAGAGACGTTTCCCAATCGGGAAAGGCGTATTCTGGTTATCGTTATCGCCCCACCAGCTGATATTTACTGCGGACGGAGTCAAAATACACTGCGCGAATAGTCGTACTCAATTAAAAAAGGGAAGTTGGGGACATTGTTTGTTGTTTTTCCTGATTCCAAACTGTTTACGCCACAACTTCTGCCTCAATCACCATAGAATCGCTCTCGCCAGACGCTTTCGTCAGACCGCGGAAATGCCGGACGTCGACACTACCCTCGGGTTGGGCAACTCCAGCTAATGATTCGGAACCAGCAGCTGGAGATTGCTCAAGCAAGGCGACTCGTGGATGAAGCAATTTTGACTCGTGGATGAAGCAAAGCGAGGTGCGGATGAAAATCGGCGACGCGCTGAACCGGCGGAAAGAGCCGTCGAAGACGCCGTGAGCATCGTCTCGGGCAGGATGAGATACCTGTAGCCAGAGTGCGAGGGACTTGTCCTGCACGACAGCGTGCAGTTCGAGACGATCGGACGCAATCGTCTCGAAAGAACGACTTCCAAAACGGCGCAACAAGAAGCCTATTATGGGCTCGTCCTTTGTCATTCGAGGCGACAATGAAGACAATGAAGACAATGAGGAAAGCGAAACCTTTGTGATCGAGCACAAGGCGCTTAAATTGCATACGAGCCACCCGGAAAACAGCCTTCGCCGATGAGCATACTCGACGAAGGCGTTAACAAGGCCTCCATTTTCAACGTCGAGCCTGAAATACCGGCATGTTGCAGAGCTCTTGGCCGCTGCCGCTTTCGTGAAGGCTGGCTACTATATGCTGGAAGCCGGCCTGGAGTACGGCTGCTGGGTACATGGCAAAGCAATGTTTTCAAGATCCACCGTCCGACTCCACGGTGCTACACCACCTGACCCAGTCGGGCTTTACCATCCTGGCTCTGAAGTCGCGACGGCACGGCAACGATGCGCAGACGGCCGCAAACAAGCGCTGCGGCATATGGAATCACGCTGTTAAGCAGGCCGCCGCCCCGAGGATCGGGTGACAATTTCCGCCGTATCGCACCTGGTAAGGAAGATGTTCAATTATCTTTCCAACCTGTCGCCTTTGCAAATGTGTCTTCACTATCTCGCACTGCCACGGTTCAGGACCTCTGGATCATCCGTCTATGTCTTCAATGACAAACAAATGTTCTCTGCCATGTCCTACTTCGCTTTTCCCCAAGAACATCTCCTCACAGGAGCTGGAACATTTGCTATCATCGGGCATGGTCCGGTACTTTTACCCACAGTTGTACGCGATGAATCTTTCACTCTCCTCCTCCGTTCTGTATTTTATTGCCCTCAATTCCCGTGTAATGTTGTTTCAGTCGGCTGTCTCGAAGATGACGGCGTATTTTGGGACGCCTTATTCTCCAACATGCACCCATTGCCAGCATAACCAAATCAACAACTTTATCTCGTCGAACCGATTCATCTACCCACAAAAAGCATATCAACAATAACAGCCTTTCTAACGGCAAAAACCCGGCGGAAAACAAAAGCCGATTTACGCATATGGCATGCTCGCTTGGGACATCCTAGCGACGAAGTCCAACGGCATTTTCCTGGTCACGTTTCTGACATGCACGCCACCTCTTTCCCGCCTGCCGATAATACGTGCACAAGCTGCATCTTAGCTAGAGCTCGTCGACAAAATCACAAGCAAGCAGTCACTACACTGAACAAATACCCGAGAGAACGGCTGGTTGGAGCGAGGCATGATTGGGTCCTTGACAGCAAGGCAACACGAGTCAATAGCGACCAATTGGCCGTTCTCTGAGGTACCATTGGACAATCAGGTGGAAGACGACGGAGGCCTTCACCAGCGCTACCGAGAACGTCAGGAACAGGACGAATGACGGCAGCGGGAAGGCTGAGTCGGTGGAGCTGGCGCGCCGTGGATGGAAGAGGATGTCGGGGGTGTCGGGAGAATCTTTGTCACGAAGTATTATGACATTTAACTGGCCGAGTTAGGCTGCAATATATTATGATCAGAATCAGGACCACCACAGCGAGCCACAGCCAAGAGCGTCTCATTGTTACCTACACAGCGACAAACTCTGTATTGTCTAGACCATCATCTATGATGTTCCAGCCGTCCTATGTTTAGACATGAGCCGCGGACTCGGTAGATGCTTTGCACCGGGCCACTGGAAGGCCCGCGTGTAATAGCTGTCACTCGTTTGGACCGGGCGTTTTCTTTCTGGGATAAGTCAATGCCAAATATCCCGGTGGCTACGACAACTGCCATGCCGCCCACGATGCCTTCTTCCCTCCAATCTATATCCAATCTATGCCGCCGCTTCCTTACGTAGGCCCTTTGTGCGTAGGTACTATCGGACAAAAACCCGGCTGGGGAGACAAGACCCGCAGAACCTGGCACCCGATTTCTGTCCTTGTCTTCTTGGCTGGTCTTTGTCTCGCTTCTCGTGTCCACTTCATGATACCGTCAGGCATCGGACGCAGACCGCCGAGAAATGAGCCCATCACAGCGGCCATGGACACGCGTCCTGGCCCATGCCCTTTTCTTCTGGGTAGCAGCGACCGTCGCCAAGGCTTCCGCTTCCACTTCCGTGACCATCCGGCAACGGCACAGCCGGCCACTCCCCATCAGCCCGGATGGCACCTGCGGCAGCGCGGCCGGCCAGACGTGTACCGGCTCGTCCTGGGGGCCGTGTTGCTCGGTGCACGGGTACTGCGGCACGGGCGACAGCTACTGCGGCAGCAACTGTGATCCAGCGTACGGCGTGTGCGGACGGGACAGGGCAGAACCGGATGCAGGAGGAGGAGCAGGAGCAGGAGCAGGAGCAGGCACGGGCACGGCTACAGATGGGGATTCCGGCGGCGTCCTGGTCAGCGCGCCCACGGAGTGTGCGCCGACGGTGTGTCCGCCGTGCCCCATCTGCCGATCGCCGACGCCGTCCGAGGTGCCGTCGTCGTGCCGGGTGATTCTGACGGCCACGCGGTGGGTGACGGCGACGGCGACGGCGACGGTGGTCGGGGACGCCGTGACGGTCGGAGGAACGACGGCGACGGCGACCAAGACGGTGACGGCGACAAAGACGCAAACGCAGACGCAGACGCAGACGCAGACGCAAATACAAAAACAAACGGTCACGCTGGTCAGCACCGTGACGCTGAGTCCCGTGCCTGCGACCGCAGCGACAACCTCGGAGTCCGGCGGCATTCTGGAGAGCACGCAGCCGCCGACGCCGGTGCTGCCGGGGGCAGTGGCCGGGTGTCGACGATGGTACCGGATACAGGAGGGCGACTCGTGCGGGTCGGCAGCGGCGGCGGCGGGCATCAGCAAGGACCAACTGCGGGGGTGGAACACGCACGTGGGAAAGCAGGGCCGGCACGGCGGCGATGACGACGACGACAGCCGCGACGACGACATGGCCATCTGCGACGCCGGCCAGCTGGCGCGTCTGGCCAGCGGGCAGTGTCGGGTGCGCTGTGGCGAATTGTGGGAGGGCTACTACCTGTGCGTCGGCGTGGGGGTGATTGGTTGAGAATGAAGGAGAGTGAGGAAGGGAGGGACGGAGAAGAAGGAGGGAGGAGGAAGGAGGAACAAAACGATGCGTTATCCCCGTCTTTGTCTATCCACGTCTATATACACAGGTCTTGCGCTTTGTAAATGTCTACCAATGACCCCTTCACTTCCGCCTAATGCTCGTCGGCAACATTGTGCAGACTAATGTCCACCTGCTTCTCCACTGGCGTCCTTGTCTCCTCCTCCTCATCGGCGTCTTCTGCTGCTGCTGTTGATGCCAATGTCGATGTCGACGTTGACGTGGATGTGGATGTGGATGTGGATGTCGACGCCGCCACGTTGACGGCCCCGCTGTTTGTCACCACGGTCGGCAGCCTCTTGTTGTTGTGTTCTGGTGCGACCGCATCATCGCCGTTGACCGCGTCGCTCTTGCGCTTGGCGCCGTGGTGGCGCTTGGCGGCGGCCGCGCGGCCCAGGTGCTCAAAGTAGTCGTCGGGCACCTCGGTCTTGTACTGGCCGCTAAAGACACCGACCTCAAAGTCGCGGATGTCCGTGCTGCCGCTTTCGGCCGCCTCGATGCACGCCGCCTGCAAGTCTGCAATGTCCTGGTAGATCAGCTCGTCGGCGCCCATGTACTTGGCAATCTCGTCCACGGTCTTGCCGTGCGCCATGAGTTCCGAGCTGTCGGCCAGGTCGATGCCGTAGACGTGGGGGTGCGTGACCTCGGGCGAGCACGAGGCAAAGAAGACGCGCACGGCGCCAGCCTCGCGGGCCATCTGCACAATCTCGCGCGACGTGGTACCACGCACAATGGAGTCGTCGACCAGCAGCACAACCTTGCCCTTGAACTCGGACGTGATGGGCGACAGCTTGCGGCGCACGCTCTTTTGGCGCGCAGACTGACCGGGCAGGATAAAGGTACGGTAGACGTAGCGGTTCTTGACAAACGCGTTGGAAAAGGGCTTGTCGATTTCCTTGGCCAGCACGGCCGCTGCCGTATTGCTCGTCTGGGATGTTAGAAAGGGGAGGCGAGAGAAACGGCGGAGAGAGCAGAGAAGAGAGCAGAGGGAGAGCAGAGGGAGAGCAGAGGGAGAGCAGAGGGAGAGCAGAGGGAGAGCAGAGGGAGAGTAGAGGGAGAGCAGGGAGAGCAGAGGGAGAGCAGAGGGAGAGCAGAGGGAGAGCAGAGGGAGAGCAGAGGGAGAGCAGAGGGAGAGTAGAGGGAGAGCAGGGAGAGCAGAGGGAGAGCAGACCTCTGGAACGGGAATGACCACGTCAATCTGTTTGATGAGATCGGCACCCAGCGTCTGGCGCATCTTGTTGGCCAGCTTGAGCCCCATGTTCTGGCGGCTGCGGTGCACGGACAGGCCGTCGATGCAGCTGTCGGGCCGGGCAAAGTAGACGTACTCAAAGACGTCGGGGGTGTACGTCTTGGGCGGGACGATCTGGCAGAGCTGCGGCGTGCGGCTGCCTTTTTGGATGAAGACGGCCTGGCCCGGCAAGATGTCGACAATATTGCCAAAGCCCAGCGACCGCAGCGCCACGGACTCCGAGGCCATAAAGTAGTCGGTGGCACCCGGCAGCGTGGCCGAGGGCCGCGAGCCCATGCACAGCGGGCGGATGCCGTTCTCGTCACGGAAGCCGAGAATACCGAAGCCGGTGATCATGGCCGTGCAGGCAAAGGCGCCGCGGCATCGCTGGTAGACCTCGCGCAGCGCGGTGAAGACGTCGTCGACGTTGGCACGGGCCTTGCCCAGCTCGTTGAGTGCGTGCGCAAAGATGTTGAGCAGCAGCTCCGAGTCCGAGTCGGTGTTGACGTGACGCCGTGCCTCCAGGTCCAGGAAGCGTCGCAGCTCGGCGCTGTTGACCAGGTTGCCGTTGACGCTCATGGACAGGCCAAAGGGCGAGTTGACATAGAAGGGTTGGGCCTCGGAGCTAGCTGGTCAGCGGGGGGTAAAGAGGGGAGCCGGAAAAGGGAGGAAAGGAAGGAAAACGCACGCGGATGACGTGCCGGCCGTCGGATAGCGAAGGTGACTGATGCCGGCATAACCTGGCAGGTCGGCGACGCGCTTGCCGTCCTCAAAGACCTTGGCGGCCATGCCGTTGCCCTTGCACTGATACAGACGGCCACCCTGGCACACGGTGATGCCGGCCGCATCCTGGCCGCGATGCTGCAGAAAGTACAGCGACTCGTGCAGGTCGACGGCCGCCGTGGTGGCCTTGACGTCGCCAAGCTGGGAGCGTTAGAAGAAGTCTCGCGGGGGAAGGGAGAGGGGAGAGGAAGAGAAGAGAGTGGAGCAAAGAGAAGACGGGACAGGTGAGGCTGAGGCTGACATGGGGTCGCAGAGGTGGTTTGAGGTGAGGAAATTGGACGAACCAGAAGTGCAGTGACGCCACACATGGCGGCGATGTCGGAGGAGAAAAATAAGGAACCAAAAATGGACAGCGAGTGGGTGCCAATGGACGAGCGCAGGTTAGCCAAGATCCGGAGCTCGCATGTCGTGGGCAGCTCGTGGCAGCGCGTGTCGTTCACGCAAGGCAGTCATTGTTCGAGAAGGAAAAGGGAGAGGCAAGAGTGGGAGAGAAATTTGCCATGTCCGTTTGCCGCTGCTAGGCCGGGAAGGACCCAGACCGACCAAGGACCGGTCGGCAGAATGATAAAATGGAGGGGCAATGAGTGGTCAATTGGAAAGCGGTGTAACAGAGAGCACAACCCCACCGACTTACGGAGCCTGTGATCTGTCACGTGGGCTACGGCGTACTTACGTACCGCGTAAGCTACAGGGAGTGAACCCTGGAGTGAACGCTGGAGTGAACGCTGGAGTGAACCGCAGTCGCTGGACTGACTTAATCAACACAACGACAGTTAAAGCACGATGAAAGGTGAGCTCATGTTGCCCAAACGACGTCCCTACATGTCGCTCACTCGACACAGCGATCCTGCAGCGCGTGTTGTCGGCGTCTGTCACGGTCGACAAGGAGCTGGTGTCGTCCATCGGCCGCGGCGTGCTTGTCTTTGCGGCGATGGCGCCGACCGACACGGAGAAAGACGCCGAGTTGCTGGCGGCCAAGGTGGTCAAGTTGCAGCTGTGGGACGACGACGGCGGTGGCAAGGTGCGCTTTGGTCTCCTGCGTGGAAGATGGTCTCCTGCGTGCAGATAGGTGACTGACGGAGCGTTGGCAGTGGAAGAAGAGCGTGCAGGGCATCGACGGCGAGATCCTGTGTGGTGAGCGTTGTATGCGTTCTGGTCTAGGTGGTGCTTAACGATGCTGACCCGACAGTCTCCCAGTTCACGCTGCTGGCGTCGACCAAGAAGGGCAACAAGCCGTCGTTTCACGGAGCACTCGGCGGCGACGAGGCACAGCGGCTGTACAACGTCTTTGTGCAAAAGGTGCGGGAGGCGTACATGACGGAGCGCGTCAAGGACGGCGTGTTCCGGGCAATGATGGAGGTGGCGCTGGTCAACGACGGGCCGGTACGTTGTCGAACTGATTCTGGCTGCTGCTTTGATTGTTTGCTCACCAGCAGGTTACATTGGAAATCTCGACGCCAGCCAAGGCCGTTGACGTCAAAATGGCTCGGCAAGCTGAAGGTAATAGATAACATGCACATTCTGTTCGACCTGCATTGCGTGACAATGAGATGCGTTTGCTGTCTTCCGTAGGAGGTAGGTACCTTTTGGGGTATGTCTCTCTGTCTTTGAGAGAAGGAGCTCCTGGTGGGTCCCACCAAATCAAATGGACCTATGGCGCTGTCTAGAAGCTTCTACGGAGCATTGAAGACGTCGATTTGAGAAAATGACCCAGCCGCACTCTGCTCTTTTAAACTCTGCACATCGTGACAAAAGGCGACAGCTTCTGATCAAACGAAAGTTCAACCTCATTCTTCCTCCTTCATCCTAAACCTAGTCCCAGCGCATCCCGCATCATGGCCGACACCGCGGACAAGCCGCAGCGGCCGCGTGTCTTTTTTGACATTACGATTGGCAACAAGACGGCCGGGCGCATTGTGTTTGAGCTCTTCAGCGATGTGGTGCCCAAGACGGCAGAGAACTTCCGCGCGCTCACCACGGGCGAGAAGGGCACGACCAAGGACGGCAAGCCGCTGCATTTCAAAGGGTCCATCTTCCACCGGGTAATCAAGCAGTTCATGATCCAGGGCGGCGACTTCACGGCCGCCAACGGCACGGGAGGCGCGTCCATCTATGGCGAGAAGTTCCCAGACGAGAACTTTACCTTTAAGCACGACCGGCCCTTTTTGCTGAGCATGGCCAATGCCGGCCCCGACACCAACGGCTCGCAGTTCTTCGTCACCACCGTGCCCACGCCGCACCTCGACAACAAGCACGTGGTCTTTGGCCAGGTGGTGGCCGGCAAGTCGGTGGTCCGCCAGATCGAGAACGTGCCGACGGCGCCGGGCGAGAAGCCGACCAAGGACGTGGTTATTGCCGACTGCGGCGAGCTGACGGGCGACGCGGCGCTGCAGGTGGGCGACGCACCCAAGCAGCCGGACGCGCTGGGCGACCCGTACGAAGACTTCCCCGAGGACGAGGCAGAGATTGGTGTGAGTGCGGTGGACGTGGCAAAGCCAGAGGCAGCAGGCGCAGCACCAGAAGCAGCAGCAGCAGCAGCAGCAGCCCCAGAAACAGCAGCCGACCCCTTGGCGAGCCTGACAGGAGCCAGCAGCGGCCCCGGCTTGTCGGCAGAGCGCATCCTCAAGATCGCCACGGACGTCAAGGGCTACGGCAACACGGCCTTCAAGAACGGCGACTGGAGCACGGCGCTGGACAAGTACCACAAGGCGCTGCGCTACATCAACGAGGAGCCGGACCTGGCAGGCGCACCGGCGGGCACAAAAGAGGCGCTGGACCAGGTGCGCATCAGCGTCAACAGCAACGCAGCGCTGGCGCACCTCAAGCTGGGCGCGTGGCAGGAGGCGCGGACGGCGGCGAGCAACGCGCTGGAGGTGGCGGGCATTGCCACGGCCGACCAGGCCAAGGCGCTGTTCCGGCGGGCGCAGGCGCTGATCAAGCTGAAGAACGAGGAGGGGGCGCTGGCGGATCTCAACGAGGCGCAGAAGCTGGCGCCGACGGACGCCAACGTGCTCAAAGAGCTGAGCCAGGTCAAGGCGGCGGTCAAGGCGCGGCGCGAGAAGGAGAAGAAGACGTACCAGAAGTTCTTCTCATAGGGGGAGGGGGACAGGAGAAACGAAGGAATCGGGAACGGGGGAGGAGAGAGGGGGAAGAGGGGGAAGAGAAGAACAAGTGAGGGAAAAGAGGAGAATGGAGAAGACCAAAAGAGGAGAAGAACGAAAGAGTGAGAAACGAAGAGAAGAAGAGTCTGGGAGCAGAATGAATGAATGGAATACTTGTCTCGGCGCGAACAACTCAGCATAGCTACACTTGTTGCCAGGGGTAAAAAAAATCAATCATTGCTAGCAACGCTGTCCAGGTGACGCTGCAAATACGACAGTGAATGTATCTTTCCTTTTTGGCTGGCCAACAGACCGGATGGAGGCCTTCCAAGAGCATTCACTACGTTCCGAGGCAATGCCGGCAACGACTATAAATTGCCTTGTAGGTCGACCGACTCCTTTTCCCTGTCCTCTCGCTGCTTCCGACGCGCCCTCCCTCTCCTCTCCTTTCGACCTATACCCTTTCTTGGGTGTTTCGGTTTTGTTGCGCTTGCTTCCTAGGATTCGGTCTCTTGCAGCCTCGACCGTCTTCCGTCTTTGTCTCCGTCTTCCATCTTCCGTTTCCGTCTCCGTTTCCGCCTCCGTCTCCGTCTCCTTCTGACGCTTCCGTTTCACCTCGGTGTATACATCACAGCTGGATCGCCGACCCTCTCATCCCCCCACGGTGTGGACTGAAGCCACCAAGCAGCAGAGACGAAAGATGAAAGACACCACGCAAGAGGCCTGTCCTGGGTCATCGTCCTTCTGGGGCAACACTGACACCCACGCAAACGTCGGCCGAGCCATCGACCCTCGCCTGTGTCAGGCACTGCTGATGCAGCACCGTCAACCGACGAGCCTAGCTCTTCCGTCTCGTCGCGACCAAGAGAATGCCGCCATGGGCGGCGATGATTGTGACAACGGAATCAAGACGTCTGCTACCGCCGCCGCCGCTGCCGCCGCCGCCACCGCCATCACCACCACCAGCCATGCTCCGGTGTGGCCGGCTCCACGTACACCATGGTTGTCGGCGGCGGAGCAGCAGCAGCCAAACGCTCCTCTTGCGGCCGGCAGCACAACGATGACAGCCCGGACGACCACCCAGACAAGCGACATGGGAACACTGCTGCCGCAGTATTGGCTTCCGCTGCACCAGAATCCGCTGCACCAGCATCCGCAGAACCAGAGACATCCCCTGGCTGAAGCACTGCCCGGCCGCTACAACCTCTTGACCGCAGGCAACTCCCTTGTCAGCGCCCCGACGTGGAACAGCCGTCTCTTTGATCCCAGCATCCTGTCTATCCACAGTACCGGAAGCACTGGCGTCACAGGCGGAGTCACAGGTGGCAGCCGAGGTGGTGACACGGAACAGCCTCCCGATGGCTTGACCACAGCCCTTCAGGCGCCGCCCCTCCGAAAGATAGCAATCACGCGGCTTGGACTGCCGTTGCCCGTGTATCGCGATCCTCCCGCCGTGCTGCCGACGATCGGCGAGGCCCAGACCCACGACGGCAGTCGACAACAGCCATGGCCCATGATGGCAGAGACGAGGCATCCGGTGCGGACGACGAGCAATGGGGCACTCCGGTCACATGAGCAGCCGACGACGTGGCGCCAGCGAGCTCTTCCTGAGTGGCTAATGACGAGCAGCCAACTTCAGCAGCAGCCACAACAGCAGCAGCCACAGCAGCAACGGCAGCAACAGGCAGACTAGCAGTCCGTCCGTGTCGCCACGCCGCAGCCGGTGGCGGCGCTGGTACCCGTCAGTGTCAATGTCCATGGCGGCGCGGTGGCCCGCAGCGGTGATGTGGCTGCTTCTGGCGGCGTCGATGACAAGAGCGTGGCGACGAAGCACGAGGCGGTGTCCACAGCACCGGTGCCACCGGCCACCACCACCGCCACCACCACCGCCGCAGTCTCGGTTGTGACGGCCGGCTACGAGTTCGAGCTCAACCACGACGGCAACCTGCGCGAGCTGCGGCAGCAGAAGCGCTGGGCACGGACACAGCTGCGGTCGTGCAACGAGAACAACCGGTTCCAGCACACGCAGACGACGGCGTGCATTGTGGCCGTCAACGGCAGCATCATCGGTGCCTACCACCCGGACAGCCTGCACTGCTACGGGACGAACCCGCAGGTGGCCGGCTTGCGGGTAACCATGACTGTGTATGAGGGTGAGGGGGGCGAGGTGGTGGGTGGTCAAGGGCGAAAAGGTAACGAAGACGACGACGACGACGACGAGACGACGACCGTCCTGCGCGGCGCCATGCTCGTGCTGCGGCACCAGATCATCGTCCCAGGCCAGCCGCGCGGCAGCTACCTGCCGCTGTATGCGACGCTGCATCCACTGTACAACAACCAGCCAGCACCGTACCGAGTGGGCGGAAGCAGCAGCAGCAGCCGCAATCGTAGCCACAACACGGCAACCACCAGGACGAATGCACCGCCGGTTTTCCGGCACGCCGCCAGCCGCAGCCACCCGCCCCCCCAGGCCGGACACTACCAACACCAGCAGGGCGGCCGCCGCTACCTCTTTGCCACCACGACCATCCCGCTGCACACCGGCGTGGCTGGACGCCCGGGGTACCGCCCGCTGACGGCCGAGGCGGCCGTCGACCGCCTGCGCAAGTGGGGCGGCCAGCCGGACCGCGGCGTGTTTGGCAATGCCTGGCTGGTGCACATGGCCGTGGAGCCGGGCCACATGCAGCACGTCGTCGACAGCAAGGTGATGGAGCAGGTCGCGCGGGTGGTGGTCATCGGTGGCGGCACGACGACGGTGACGGCCGGCGAGATCATGGCGACGGTCAATGAGCACATGACGCAGCTGGCCGACAAGGAAGGCGCGCTGTCGGTGCTGCTGTCGAACCACGCCACGCAGAAGCGCATTGCGCGGCAGTGTCCGGACCTGGTGGCCATGTGGGTGATGGCGCAGGAGAAGCTGTGAGCGGGGAGGAGGAGGAGGAGGAGGAGGAGGAGGAAGAAGAAGAAGAAGAAGAAGAAGAACAGAACAGTGTGCTGGAGGGACAGAAAGATTGCAAGGGATACAAAACAGACGTCTGTTTGTGGCACATGGCAAAAGCAAGGAGAACAACAGAAGCAAGCAGAGGCAGGCAGGAAAGCGCAGAATAAACATGCTGATTGCGGCACCCCTCGCATATCGTTGCTAAGAGAGACGAACACACCACCAGCTTAGGCTGCTGTGGCCGTAGCCACTGGCGTTGGCGCCGGCGTCACTTTGTCCGACGTGGCTTCGTCTGGCTTTGTCTCTGGCGTGGCCTCGGCTGCCGCCGTTGTCTCCAGCCCGAGAACGTCCTGCAGCTCGGCCGTCTCGGCGTGGTCGCGCGTCGTCTTCATCCGATGGCACCACGTCACCGTCGCGCTTCCGTCTCCGTCTCCGTCTTTGTCTCCGTCTCCGCCAGCTGCGGTCACAAACAGAAACTCGCCGCCGACCTGCTTCTGATTGCCGCCTTTGAGCGTCAGGCCCTTGGGGATCATGCGCAGCGCCTGTGCCACCGAGCGCAGCGACGACGCCAGCAGGCTCGTGTGCTTCATGTAGCCCGGCGCCGTGCCCATCGCCAGCGTGCTGACCATGCCCAGCTCGTCGTAGAGCCGCCGCGTCGGATCCGCGTAGATGGGGTACGCGCAGGCCGCCGCCTCGGCGTACATGTCAATCAGCGGCGGCTCGCCACAGCCGACGACGACAATGCGCGTGGGTACTGGTGCCGCGGCCAGCGCGGCTGCCGGAATGCCGGCCGACAGGATGCGGAGGTACTCTTGGCAGTTCTGTTTGTCAGCGGTTGCTCGGCCTGCGAGGACAGACTCGGACCTACCCCGCAGAAAAAGTGCCGGACAAAGATGACGAGCGTGCGTCCCGGCTCGGCATACAGGCTCTTGAACGGATGAGAGGCCCCCGTGCGGTCAAGGACGGGCAGCTCGGCAATGCGCTTCAGCGTGTCGCCCGAGGGCAGCGTGTTGTCGGTGCGAACGGCACCATCAAAGTCAGGTGGATTGACGTCGGCCACGGCCATGGTGATATACTGGGGAGAGTTGATATGCACCGATTCTTGTCTCTTGTGGACGGCTAGAACGAGAAGAGACGGCTAGAACGGGAAGGTAGACGGCTAGGACGAGAAGTGTGAAAGGAAGATAAAGCGAGATTTGATGTGAGATGAAGTCCAGAGCGGCCATTTGGTTTCATCCGTGTCGGAACGCTAACCGTTTTCGGACATCATGACAACAGTGCACCTGCTGAGTACGGAGATCGGAGCAACCATCTGAGCATGCAGTGTACCTATCTAGGTACCTAGACTTATGTACCACACAGCATAGACGTACCACCCTTGGCCTCAACAATGGAATGAACCCCAGAGGCCGCCATGCTTGCAGCCGCCGCCCAGTCCGTCCAAAACCCTCCGCAAAGATGTAAAAGCAGACAAACCCACCTCCTCACCAACCATAGCTTCTAATCTGTTTCTCTCTCTCCTGTGTATTGCACGCTGTCACTTTTGTCGTTTTGTCGGCCGGTGACCGGAAAATAGACCTGAAAATATGGCACGCCCACGTCTAGACACATCTCAGTCGAGGTGTTGCCTTTCAAAAGATGGCAAAACACTGCCGTCCGGCACAACTGCGGCTCCCGTTGCTCCCAGAGGGAAACAATTCGCCTCTCCACGCCCGGACATCCTCGGCAGGTGGACGAGATGCCTATACGGCCGATGCTGTCTTTGATCGATTGTCTTTCAAGTTGAGCGGCTTCTTTGCTCGCTCTTTCATGCCACGAGGGAAGAGGCAGCGGATAGAACAACGGTCGTCTTGCTACCGGCGTCGGTAACCGCGCCAAACCGCCACGTCAATCGAATACGCTCGAAGGTCTGCGTGGGACGGTGCCCCGGGTTTGCAATGCGGCAGCTTGTTGTCGCTCGCTTTTTTGTCGTTGCTGCTGCTGATATAGGAGCAGAAAGAAACAACGGAACAAAACACCACCCCGACTCAGTCGTAGCTCGCGCCGCCAATCTGGCTCGCAAAGCCCGCCGTGCTGATGCTCTGCTGGTCGTCGTCGTACCGCCGGTACCCGTTGCTGGCTCCGTACCGCCCGCTGCTGCTCTCCACGTACTGCTTCAGCCGATCGCTCTGGCTGTACGAGGCCATGCGCCCGCTGCTGACCGCGTCGTGCAGGCCCGCCCCCAGGCTGGCGCCGCCCTGGCCCACGCCGCGCCCGCCCAGCACGCTCGAGCCCGTTGTGCTGTCGGTAAACTCCGAGTTGGCCACGCTCTCGCCGGCAATGCTCTCCGTGGCCGTCGTCACGCTGGCCGCTCCGCCGCGGTTGCGTCCGCCCTTGCCCCCCGACCGCCCAATCCCGCCCGCGCCTGGCAGCCCCGGCCACTGGTCTGGATTGAAGCTCGAGAACATGGCCGGATACGCCGAGTTGCCGCCGCCAAGACTGGCTCCCCCGCCGCCAGCCCCGCCGCCGCCTCCCAGCGCCGAGCTGTGGATCGACGACACGTCGTCGGGAATGTACGACATGATCGAGCTCGTGTCAAAGTCGCGGCTGCCAACACCGCCAACGCCACCGACGCCACCGACACCAGCACCGCCAAGGCCGACGCCGCCCAGCCGGCCGCCGCTGCCGCCGCCGCCGCCACCGGTGCCGCCTCCGCTGCCCAGCTCGCCGTCGTAGCCGCTGCCATAGGCCGCGCGCGGCGGCCGGTGGCTCTGTCTGGGCCGGGTAAACTGGTGCAGCGATGCCTGCAGGTTGCTGAGGGGCCCCTCGACTAGGCACTTCCGGCTCTTGAAGTGCACCAGCAGGTGGTACCAGAGCTCGTGCTTGGCCAGCACCTTGGGGTTGCCAATAATGACAATGCCGTAGCGGGCACGTGTCAGCGCCACGTTGAGGCGGCGCGGGTCCGACAGGAAGCCGATGCCCTGATTGTCGTTGGACCGCACGCACGACAGCACAATGTAGTCCTTCTCGCGGCCCTGGAAGGCGTCCACCGACGCCACCTCGACCTCCTTGTAGCTCTCCTTTTTGAAAGTGCCCGTGTTCTGCATCGTCGTCACAATGTAGCTGCGCTGTCCCTCGTACGGCGTGATGACGCCAATATCGGCCGGCTTCACGCCGGCCTTGAAGAAGCGCGACACAATCTTCTCCACGTTGGACGCCTCCGCGCGGTTGAGGTACGACGTGCCCGACGCAGAGATCTCCTCGTTGCCCAGGTTCGACCAAAACATCATCGGCGTGTCCGCCACCGGCCAGGGAAAATCCACGTCGTTGCGCAGCCGGTCGTGCAGCGTCACGCCGTTCTGCAGCGACCCCTCGTAAAACATGTTGGACGGGAACTCGGCCAGGTGCGGGTGCATGCGGTACTGCACCGTCAGCCGGTTCGGCGAGAAGCCCAGCTTGATGAGCCGCTCAAAGAGAGACTGGTTCAGGCCCGCCTTGGCCGCCTTCTTGTTCATAATCACCGGGCCCAGCTGCTTGTGGTCGCCGACCAGCACCACCTGCTTGCACCCCAGCACCAGCGGGATCATGCACTCGGGCTCCGCCGACTGCGTCGACTCGTCAATCAGCACGTTGCGGAACTTCATCTTGGCCAGGCGCGGGTCGCCTGCGCCCACACACGTGCAGCAGACCACGTCAGCGTTACTGAGGATCTCGCGCTCCGCCGCCTTGGTCAGCTTCCGGAACGTCTTCTCGTCGTTGCTCGACAGCTCGCCGACCTCGTTCTTGAGCTGCTGCAGCCGCGTGAGCTCCACGTTGGTGTCGTTCATGCGCACCTGCTCGTGCAGCGCCAGGAAGCTAACCGACGACTCCACGTCCTCGCGCGACTTGGCCGTCAGCCGCACCACCTTGAGCCCCGTGCGGTGCACGCGCTCGCACAGCTGGTCCACGGCCACGTTGGACGGCGCGCACACGAGAACCTGGCTGTTGTTCAGCTTGGCCAGGTGGTAGATGATCGTTGCCGACGTCACCGTCTTGCCGGTGCCGGGCGGGCCCTGGATCAGGCTTAGCGGGTTCGTCAGCGCCGACTTGATGGCAATGACCTGGCTGCCGTTGAGCTCCGGCAGCCCGGGCGCCACAAAGTTCTTGGGCATCGTCGCCTTGGTGGGCGCCACCGCCACGTCGTGACCAAGCAGCTTGTGGAAGATGTAGCCTGACACGCTCATCTCGTCGACGGCAAAGGTGCGGATGGCCGTCTGCATGCGGTCGTAAGACGTGGCCTTCCAGACGTAGTCGGCGGAGAAGTTGTGCGTGCACTCGGTCGGCACAGACTTGTCGTTGGCCGTCTTGCGCAGCTCCAGCGTTACCTCATCCGACAGGTTGTTGGGGATCTTGACCACGTAGCCGACGCCCTCCCAGGCCGGGCGCAGCTCGCCCTTGTACTTGAGGCGCATCTCGTCGCCCACGGCGAGCTTGACGTCGCCTGACTCGATCTTGGGCAGGATGAAGCTGGCCAGGTGCTTGTTGTTGAGGCCGAGCTCCCAATGGACCACCAGGTTGTCTTCGGACTGCGCCTCCTTGAGCTTCTTGTCGTAGTCCGACTCCATCTTGACGAGGGGGCCAAAGATGTTCTGGTAGTTGTAGGGGTCGTCGTATTTGAGCAGCACCGGCTGCGGGTCGTCGTCGACGCTGGCCGCACGCTCAAGGTCCTCCACAGTAGCGTTGGCGTCGTCCATCCAGAGCACCTCCAGCCGGGCAATCAGCTGCGGCGCCAAGTGGCGGGCACGCAGCTGCTCGGCGTCGGTGGGTGGCGCCACCAGCCAGGGAAGAAACGTGCGGTCCTCGATCAGGGGCTGCCAGCGAGAAATGTCCCAGCTCATGTCCTTGGACGAGGTACTGGCGGCGCAGGGTTGGCGGCACAGCAGCACGACAACGGTGTCGGACTTGGCCGGGATGAAGCCCAGCAAGAACACATTGCGCGTGCCACAGTTGTAGCATTCCAGGACGGTCTCTCCGAGCGACGATTCGGGGTGGAGCTGCACCTCCTTGTGGCGGGCACGGACGAGGTGGTTGACAATATGAGATGAGGTGCTGTTGCCGCGGGCGCTGCAGAACCACTTGCTGCAGGCCATGCACTTGACGACGGAGGCTGGAGAGTGGATGCCACAGTAGCTAGATGAGAGCGGTGTTAGAGTCATACACAGGAAAGTGACAAAAAGAAAAAGAAAAAAGGAGAATGGAAACAAGAGGAAAGGAAACGAAAGAAAAAGGAAAAAAGGAGAAGGGAAAAGGGAGAAAGGGAGAAAGGAAACGAAAGAAAACGAGAAAAGAGAGAAAAGGAGAAGAAAAGACGTACGCGCAGGCATGTGCTGGTAGCTCCTTGTCTTCTTCCTCCTCCGGAGCGTCGAGGTTCAGGTTCCGTATGTCGTCGGCCGCCGTGTCTGCGATGCTCTCAGCGTAGGCCTCGTCGTAGGCCTCGGTGCCGTTGTCGTCGTCATCCAGACGTCGTCGGGCCCCGCCGCCCAGACCCGCACCTCCACCGTATTTGCCGTACAGCAGGTTCTCATCGGTATCGATGGTCGACAGGTCGTCGGTGTCAATGGTTGACAGGTCGTCGTTGTCGCCGGCCTTGATGGCAGCGGCCGAGTCGGAGATCAGGTGGTTGCCCACATGGTTGAAGGCACCCTCCATGGCAGGGCAGGTGTGCGAGAGGGGGTGTCCCTAGTACAGACGGAGCGACTGCACGCTCTGAGCAGAGAGGTCTTGGGTTGGTTGGCTCGGATTCGATGCTTCCGTTGGACGCTGTCGAAGCACAGGGGCGTCAAAGCCTGGAGAACAATTGCTGTCAAGAGGGTCGAAAGCTGGTTGCCATTCGTCTGCAGAGTCTCGACATACGCTCCCAGGTTCAAGAGACACAGAGGACAACGATAGGGTGAGCGTTTCGGGGAGGAGACGAGGAGGCAAAGGGGAGGCGTGGATGGCGACGAAGAGAAGAAAGGTCGTCGAAGGCAATTCATGTGGTGTAATGCGCTGTTGTGCGCGGGGCGTTTGCGACAGCATTTTTTTCTTCCAGTTAGGAGTCACGTGTGATGCTCTTATCGAAGCTTATCGGTGGTTTGGTGAACTTTTTTCTAGCCTCAAGTCGAGACGCACTCAGGCGTTTTCACTTGTACAAAGCAGACGAATCGACACCAGACATCATGCTTGTATGTTTTATAGTGCACGCACCTCCCGCATCTCCTTTGCTTCCTCAGCATGCTAACATCTTCAGCGCAAAACAGTACGGCAGCGGAGAGACTATCTCTACCGCAAGGCGATGATCCTCAAGGAGGCCGAAATCAATGAGAAGCGGGCCAAGTTGCGGACAGCCATTGCGCAGGGACGGCCACTGGAGAAGAGCGTGGCGGGCGACAAGCAGCTGCGCAAGGACTTTGCTTACGACGAGTCGCGCGAGGACCTGGACGCGCAGGCACAGCTAGACCTGGACGACGAATATGCACAGCTGAGCGGCCTCGTGGATCCACGTGTGCTGGTGACGACGTCGCGGTCGTCGTCGACGCGGCTGACGGCCTTTAGCAAGGAGGTCCGGCTGCTACTGCCGACCTCGATCCGGCTGAACCGCGGCAACCTGATCCTGGACGACTGCGTGCGCTCGGCCAAGTCTGCGGGTCTGACCGACATTGTGCTCCTGTCCGAGCACCGCGGCACGCCGACAGGCCTTGTGTAGGTGGAAAGGAGCAAAGAGCATCATGCTTTGATTTTCCCGGCTGACCTCTTACGCAGCATCTCTCATCTCCCGCACGGCCCAACTGTCTCCTTCTCTTTGCACAACGTGCTCATGCGCGGCGATATCCCCGGCAGCATCCGCGGCAGCGTGTCCGAAGCCTACCCGCATCTGGTCTTTGAGGGCTTCACGAGCCGGCTGGGCGACCGCGTGTGCAAGGTTCTCAAACACCTCTTCCCCCCGCGGGATCCCATCACTAGCAAAACCAAGCTGTCGAACCGGGTTGTGGTTTTTAAGAACATCGAAGACGTCATCGAAATGCGGCACTACGTGTACGTGAGGACGGCGCACGATGCCGTGGAGCTGTCCGAGGTCGGGCCGCGCATGTCCATGAAGCTGTTTGAGATCCGCAACGGCACGCTGGAGAACAAGGACGGCCATGTCGAGTGGCATCTGAACCAGTTCACACGCACGAGCAGGAAGAAGGACTACCTGTGAGGGGCTTACATCCGAACACGGCCGCAGTATCGGACGGCCTCCGGTCAAAGTACCGAGCCGCGAGAGTGGCCGGCCAGGCAAAGCCAACGGATGGTCCAGGGTGGCGTCTGCCTACATTTTGCGTCCATTCTGCAGACCCTGCTTGTGCCTTTAGGCCAACAGACCGACCTGTGGAGAAGAGCTCCGGACTCGGCAACGCCTAATCGGCCAAGTAGCAGAGCAACAGGCTGTCATAAAGCCGGTCTGCATTCGTGTTCATGGTCGCTCGCAGACGCTGCCACGGTGCCAAGCTGTGATGACCTACAGCTGTTGTGGTTGATATGAGCTAGGCAGTATCATACCAAAGAATGCAAACAATGATGAGACGCCTGAGTCACCTGCATATGGGGGCATGTTCCTTCTACCTGCTTTCGGAGTAGACGTGAGCGGTGGAAGTAAGGTACCAGCAATAAAAGTCACAGGCGCTGTTGCGAGTCCACTGTCTCTCCCCTACCTAGGTAGGTAATTACGGAGTAGGCCAAAGGGGCAGCTGAAGGGAGGAGCGACTGTCTTGTCTACCCGTCGTCCACCATGTACATGTTCTGAGGCTGAGTTTAGCGGCAAACCTCAGCCACATTCTTCCATTGTTAGCGGGGCTCATGTGCTGTCTATACCTATGTAGGTATCTTGTTGCCTACGGGGTTACGTGCCTCACGACACTACCTGGATTAATGTGTGCCACCTGTGCCCAACAGCGCTCAATCCGCCTCGACCTACTCCGTAAGCTGCCTCATAATAGCGGGCTCGACGGGCTCGACGGACTTCGTGACAGTCAGCCGTCGTACAGTACATATTCCGACTGACGACTAACCCCATGTCGCCTTAGCCTCTTCCCTTCCCGCGCTATCCCTAATTTTCTTAATTTCCCTGCTCTCCTCGCATTTTCCCCGTTTCCCTTGGTCCTATTTCCCTTCAGCTTTCTCTCCTCACTCTCGACATCTCGCTGCCGGCGCCTCTCGCTACCTTTTGCAGATCAATTTCACGCCCGACGACTCCGGATCCCAGCAACGAGCCGCCATCGACGTCCCGTGCGCTGTTTTCCCCTTCTGTCGACTTTCCGCGCCGCGACCGTCTTCCGCCCGTCTTCCGCGCTTCGTCTTTGTCTCTTTGTCGCCTTTGCCGCTGTATTGTCTTCGCAGTGAAACAGGACCCAGCGTTCCAACGCAAACGAAACACATCGAAACGAAACAGACTAGATCTGCCCGGCCCGTCTCCCGCGATTCGCACCGTCGCTTCAGGCAATTGAGCTTGCCTCGCCTTCGCACCGCGTCTCATTCACAGTTCTTCCGTCGCCATCCCACCCTTCAAGCTCATCCACCATGTCGTACGACCAGTACCAGGGCCAGCCAGCCCAGAACTCGTACCAGGCGTACCAGGCCCAGAACCCATATCAGCAGGCTCAGAATCCATATCAGCAGGCCAACCCGTACCAGGCAGCACCGGGCACCGAGAACGGCTATGGACACCAGGTACGTGATTGCAGACACGCGTTCGTTTTGATGCTTGGCGCGCCAGCGGCTAACCGGAATCTCGTCTCGCCAGGAGCAGCATGAGTTGCAAACGTATGGCCAGCCAGCACAGGGCCAGGGCCCGGCTGTGCTGTCGCAGCAGGAGTATCTGACGCAGGTGTCCAACGTACGTGGCGAGATCCGCTCCTTGACCACCAGCGTGCAGACCATTGCCGGCCTGCATCAGCGTGCGCTCGGAGGCAATGACCCAAGCGCCGCCCAGCAGCTGGAGCAGATTGTCGCGCAGACGCAGCTGAAGAACACACAAATCCGCAACCAGCTGCGCATCCTGCAGCGTGACTGCGAGCGCACAGCCGACAGCACACACGCGCTGAAGAAGCGCCAGTTCGAGACGCTGAACAACGACTTCAAGCGCGAGCTGCAGAACTACAAGTCGGAGGAGAGCCAGTACCGGGAGCGCTACCGGGAGCAGATCGCCCGCCAGTACCGCATCGTCAACCCCGATGCAAGCGATCAGGAAGTCAGCCAGGCTGCCGATGCCGACTGGGGCAGCGAGGGCATCTTTCAGACTGCGGTACGTGTCTGATGTCTAAACACTGAACCTGCTGAGACCCCCCTTCTAACAGAATCCGTGCAGCTTCGGACAAATCGGTCTGGCCAGGCCTCGGCCGTCTTGGGAGCCGTGCGTGCGCGTCATAACGAGCTGCAGCGCATCGAGCAGTCGATCACCGAGCTCAACAGCCTGTTCAGCGACCTAGACACGCTCGTGATCCAGCAGGACCCCACCTTTGACCAGGTCCAGGAGCAGACGGACAACGCCGTGGGCAACCTGGAGAACGCTAACAAGGAAGTGGCCAGGGCCACCGACCACGCACGCCGCCGCCGCAAGCTCAAGTGGTGGTGCCTGCTGGTCGTTGTGCTCATCGTCCTGGCCATTGCGCTGGGTGTGGGCCTGGGTGTAGGCGTGGCAGGTGGCAAGTCGCGAAGTACGAAATGATGAGGGGGCGAGAGAGAGCGAGAAAAAACGGCAGCGAGGGCAGCGGCAGCGACAGCAGCAGCAGCGGCGGCGGGTAGAGGGGGAGACTCCTTTTTTGGTCGCGCTCTGTTCTTGTCTTTAATATTTATTTCTTTGATCCCCTTCGGGGCTTCCGATTCCGCCTTCACCTTTACCGACCGACGCCTCCAGCCATTTACGCCGAGCAGTCGCTGCCTCGAAAAAAACGAAAAATATGGTGCATGGCTCGGGCTCTTCTCCGCAACTTTTTTCCTTTCCCATTTCTCTCTTCGGTGTGTTTTTCAACTCTTAATTTATGGAGAGGCTCAATTTTCTTCTTCTTGTCTATAGCATTTTTGTTCCTCTTGCTTTCGGTCTTTTTGTTGAGGACCTTTATGTTTTCTTGCCCGTTCCTTACGTTGTATATTCCTACTTCTTTTTGTGTGGTTTCTATAAAACGCCCCTTATCTCAAGTAGCATTTTTGTCTTGCAGCTCCGTCACCGAGGATCGATCCTAAATGCTGAAGAGAAGAATGTAGTTCGTGCTATATACAGCGTCAAGAGTGGCCGTGAACTCCCAAGAACGAGAACTAGAAAGACGGAGCGTAAAGAATTGTCTGAAAAGGAACCCAGAAGACCAAAGACGCGAAGAGGACCTTGACACATAGACCTGTTTCTCTCCGTCGCCATCTCCAATACACGTACATCCCATGAGAAGTCTGCTGCTTCTTCCCAACTCTTCTCATCTCGTCATGGCCTCGAAGCCTTTCCAGTCGTCTTCACCCCCCGCCTCCCTGGCCCTTCGTGCTCCCGCGTTCCATGTCCCTCTTGCTGGACCACACCTCCCTCGAGCATCGTTGGTGAAGGATTCGTGGTTCGTCGTTGTCGTACTTTTTGTTTTCGGTTGCTAATTATTCTCAAGACTTTCTCCTCGTCTTTTCCACCGTGCAATACTTTGAATCTTTGTACAGTCCCCCCTTGGTTTTTGTAGCCAACAGTACAGAAACAACATTCCTGCGTCCAAAAGGAGTAAAGCAGAAAAGGAGAAAAGAGAGATGTATATAATCGATAACTGGGGGGATGAGAACAAACCAAGAAAAAACAAGAGAAGATAAAATTATAGAAAGAGAGAAGAGAGGAGAAATGATAAAGTGGAGGAGGAGGGCCAACGGAAGTGAACTTGGTCCTTTTTCGGGTTGCTTGCTCAAAGTTTTCTTTTCCTTGCATTCGTCTGCCTCTTACGGCATGACCGAACCCATGCCTTGAAGCTTGGCAGCCAGAGCTGGATACTTCTCTTGAACATGGATCTGTGTCCGCGTCGCTTCGGCGTACGAAAGGGCATTGACCAGTTCGCCCTCTGTCCGTGCCAAGTCGGCCGCCCGCTCAAAGTACGTGAGCGCTTCCGTGACCTTGCCTTGCTGCAACAACAGCTGGGCCATGGTGGCGACGGCAATGTCGCATTCGGGGTCGACTGGGGGGTGAAAGGGTCAGCAACAGGTGGTTTAAAATGGCAAAGGACGAGACTGAAACGTACTGATGAGGGCCTTGGAGCAAAGCTTCTCGGCCTCGGAAAAGTCTTGCTTCCACTGGAACAGAGCCAGCGACTTGTTGATGAGAGGCAGGACGTTCATGTTCATCGGCTTGGTCTCCTTCTCCATCTCAATGGCCTTGTCAAACTTCTCGATCGCGTCCTGGTACCGGCCCTGGTCCAGGAGCAACTCGCCGTGATAGTTATACACGTCGGGCACCTTGCTGAAATTCTTCTCGCACCGCCGAAACGTCGCCATCGACGACGCAATCGAGCCCAGCTTGTACTGCGTCACACCGAGCTGGATATGCGAGAAGATAAAGTCCCGATCCAAGTCAATCGACTTTTGGTAGTCCTTGGCCGCCTCGGCAAATTCCGATTTGATGAAGTGGAACTGCGCCCGGTGGTAGTAGATATCGGGGTCGGAGCTGTTGTGCTCAAGCGCCTTTGAGAAGTCTTCTTCGGACTTTGCAGGATCGCCTGGAGTTGGAGCGCTGTTAGTCAACGGAGTACGAGAAGAGGAAAGAAAGAAAAGGGTTAGAAGGGTTAAAAAGGCAAAACGTACCAAGCTCGAGTATCATACTGGCGCGCTTGATATAGCTCTGCGTCATCGAAGGGTCCAGCTCGATGCTCTTGGTCAGTGCCTTCAAAGCCTCCTCGTGCTTGCCGAGCAGGCACAGGAAGGTACCGCGCAGGTTGTAAGCCAGCGCCTCGTACTGGCCGAGGTCGCCCAGCTCGAGAGCTTTTGTGAATGCTTTGGATGCCTCCTCGTAGCCCTCGGCCGTCTTCTTGTCCAGAGATTGCAGGCCCAGGCGCAACTGGCCCTTGCCAGTGTCCTCGGCCAGGTCGGCGGCATCATCGAGGCCCTCGGGCCGCGGCCGCGCGCGGAAGCTCTGAAGGTAGTTGCCGACGAACATTGGGCTGGGTAGCTTGGCCGAGCGGGACTGCAGGAGCTCCTTGGCCTTGGTCTCGGCAAACTTCTTGAGCAGGCGCTCAACGGCCTGCGCGCTTGCCTCGTTCTTGAAGCCGTCAATGATACAGCTGGCTGTGTAATCAAGGAGCGACTCGCGGTACTTGCCCAGGCGGTCGTAGGCGTTCGCGCGGCGGTTGAGGGCCTTGATATATTCGGCGTCAATGTTAATGGCGGCCGTGGTGTCCTCGACAACCTTGTCCCAGTCGTTGAGGGCGCTGTAGCACGCCGCGCGGTTGGAGTAGTAGACGGGGTCTTGCTTGCACAGGATGGCCTTGGAGTAGAGGTCAATGGCGCGCTCGAGCTGCTTTGCGCCGTACGCTTCGTTGCCCGCCACCTTGAGCTTGACAGCCAGTTTCTTGCGCTCGTCGGCACTCATGGCCTGGACGGATGCCTCGGTGACCTCAGGAAGCTCCTCCTCGGCCGGCGGTACGGAGGCTTGCTTGGAGCTCGCACCACTGTCTGCAGGCGTCGAGTTGCCGCTCTCGGTGGTCGATGCAGCCTTTCGCTCGGCTTCTTTCCGTTTCCGCCGCTCCTTCTTACTCAGCTTTGGAGACGACGAAGACTCTTTGGACGACTGTACGTTTGGTCAGCAACAGGCATCAAGAGCAACAGCAAGAAAAGCAGACGACGGTACGCACCCGACTACTCTTCGTGTAGTACACAACGCCGGCACCAGTGGCCACAACGGCCACGCCCGCAATGGTATAGACGACCGTTTTGTTCTCGCTGGCCCACGTCGTGAGGCGGTCCCAAAAGGACGAATTGTCGGTGACACGGATCGCGGTCGTCGGCGGGAATGGTGGTACGGCGGCCACCGGGGACGGGATGGGCGGTCGGGCGGCCATGGTTGTATGCGTCGTCGAGGGCGAGGCACACAGGACAGAGAGGTGAGTTGAGGCTATGAGAGCGGCCGTCTAAGTTTTTTATTTTTTCGTGCTCATAAGGCAATGGATTGCAAGCGATGCGAACGTGATGGAGCCAATGGATAGGCGTCGTTGTCTATGCAGCTGTGTAAATCTGTTGTTGTGGTTTGGGTAGATATTGCATCAGAGAGATCAGGGTTGGAACTTGGTTTTGGTGGGTTTTCTTTTTCGGGTTGCTTCGTTCTGCTCTGCCTTCACCGGGTTTTGCCAACCGATGATGTCGGTGCTCTCCACACTGAAGGAGCTACACGGGAAAAAAAACTTTCAATGGCGCGCACCTGGCCCGAGAAATTCGCCTCAGCGGAGGCGATGCCTGAGGCCACAAGGCCAATGATGAGTCATCATCATCGATGACGATGGACAGGGACTCTCAGCTCACTGCTCAGGTTGGTCCACCGTCCGCCTTCCCTCGTGTATCGCTGCCACCTGCACCCATGCGATGGCTGAGCCCAGCGACGGCAGCTTTCAGCTATTCACCTCTGTGCGATATGACAGCTCGCTCCTGAGCGTGGTTGGGAATCCGGCCTTTGCGCATGCCGGATGGAACTTTGAGCAGTCGTCTCCGTACTACATGCTCGACTTCCACCGTGACCGATTGCTCCGCGCAGCATCCCACTGGGACTGGGAGGCAGCTGTCGCTGCGGTTGCGGGTGATGCTGGTCTGCGACGGCTGGAAGACGTGCTAGACAGTGCGGTCAACACGGTTGCGGATCCCAAACCGAGGTGCTGCCGATGCAGAGTTGTCCTGGACCGGGACGGCCAACTCCATGCCGAGACTACGGCTGCAGCGGAAGCGCCGCTTGCTGGCCTCTTGCCGCCGCAACTCCCGCCGCCAGAATTCATGACAGCAGAGACAGGCACGGGCAATGCTGGAGAGCACGACACAGCACCTCTGTTGCAGCAGATGCGCTCGGCGATGGGCCGCGCACCGTATGACGTGACGGTGGATGTGGGCAGAACTTCCTCGTCTGCACATACCCACTACAAGACGACTCGACGGCAGATGTACGAGGCGGCACAGAGACGTGCGGGCATCCAAGGGCCGGGGCGCAAAGAGGTGTTGCTAGTTAACTCCGACAACGGCACTATAATGGACGGCAGCATCGCTACTGCATACTTCTGGCGCAGTGGCAGGTGGGTGACGCCGCCGGTACCCCGTCGGTACGGCTTTGCCAGCGGCAGCGGCGGCCTTGATGGGACGTCACGGCGATGGGCCCTAGAGCGGTAGGTTTTTCCCTTTCCGGAAGGCGTAGACGGCTCACCTTCCCCTGTCTTTCTGGCGTGCGCACGGCTGATCACTCCAGGAATCTGGCCGTCGAAGAGGAAGTGTCTGCAGACTCGCTCCGGGATGGCGAGTACTGCTGGCTGAGCAACGGAGTGCGTGGGTTTCTGTTTGGAAGAATCAGGCTGCCAAGCATGACATAGCTGTTTTTCTGGATGTCCTCTCGATCCAGCTGTAGTTCAACAAGTTTCCGTCCCCACTGGTGAAGCCAACCGACGGATGGATACTGGATCCTATTTCTACGTACAGATCTGCCTTGTGAAATGTCGGAGATGCGGCGGAAGGTGCCAGCGGCCAGGGCTGCCAGTCGCGGCTGTGTCTCCATATAGGAGGACCTTCTGCGAGCGCAGGAGGGCTACATAATCTATGTATCCCAGGCATACCTCGCGTTATCTTGCCTGGGTTCTCGACAGTGGCTCGCCAGCCAGTTGCACCGAACACAGCAGGAGGGGGATGGTAGCGGAAAGCAGCGGAACAGAGCGAGCGCGCCAGCCCAACCACCACGTCTGTAAGCATAGAGGAGCCGAGGAGCCTCTCGGGGCCGGTGCGCCCTACAGCTGATTTCCAATCACAGCGGCGGAACGAGTAAACATGTGTTGCTGCCTTGCCACAGACATGGAATCCAGCGCGCGAGAGGCGAGAGGCTAGAGCGAATCCTCTTGCGGAGTCGTTTGCCGTCGGGTTCTGGAACGCACTAAAACGCGCACCAGCTAGGCGTATAACGGGGCAATGGGGTGCTGGCCAGGCGCCGGGGATTTAGCGCTGCTGTTCACTAACGCTGAGCGCGTTTTCTGCCGTGTGCTCCCTGTAAGTGAAGCGTTGGCAGGATCCGCTCGGGCGCCTCCCACCCAGTTCAAATTCTACGACTCTATTCCTTGGTTACCTCAATGTTTCCTACACTTGAATCTCTTTGCACATTTTCTCTTGACGTGATCGCCATCTCGACTTGATCTTTTTTTGGTCCTCCGCAGTCGCCGTTGCTTTCTACCGAGCACTCACCTCTTCCAGTGCAGTTCTGCTCGAATAGGAGAACAAGCTCAAGCACCCGAGGCCTGTTTTAGCTTCAATCCCGATCACCAGCTCCTCAACGGCGAAAGTCCCAACAGCCAAGTTGTTGGTTCACAACAGAGAACACAGGCCACAACGTCTTCTGCCACCAGCAACCCCACGCCTCCTCTCTCTTCTTCCGTGCCTCACTCCTGCTATCACCCAAATACCCATACTACATACAGCAGCCCACACCGACGCCGCGGCTTGCTTCTCTCCGACCTTGCTGCTAAGACCTAGCCTGTCATCATCGCCGTCACCGCGCCAGCCGACTTTGCTGTTGCCCCGTCTCTCGCTCACCCGACTCATCCTGCTCCGTCGATCTTGTCCTCCACGACTCCAGGTCGTCACCATTGTCACACCTCCTTGCAGCCTACACAGACAGAATGACCGATAGCTCCAGCACCCCGGACGCCAAACCCACGACAACACAAATCGTGCCTCGCCGCCGGAGGCTGATCGGCCAGCGTCGGCGTATAGGAGACGATGGAGCCGTGGACGACGAGGATGGCAACAATGTAGTTGAATTGGTGGACGACGAGTCGCTAACGGAAGGCTCTATTGCCAGCGATGAGCACGACCCTGCCCACGATAGTGACACCAGTAACGTCGAGGAAGCATCGCCTACAATGCCTGACGGCCGGAAAGCGCCTGTTCCACAGGGAAACGGCCATAGCAATGGCACGCAGACGACGGGCTCAGAAGCGACGAAGCCAGCCGGGGCGATGGAGACCGCTCTTACCACGACAGACGAGACCGATGGTGCAGCAAAACCAGCAGCTGCATCACGAACGCCCAGCCAACCACCCGCCTCCGCACCTTCCAAGAGGCAGCCGCAACCTGCAGTTGTTTCCTCCTCCTCCGCCCAGTCCCAACGAAGAGAAACGTCGTACGAACGACAGCGCCGCGAGCATGACCTCTACAAGCAACGACGAGACGAAGACCCCTCGTTTGTGCCAAATCGCGGCGCTTTTTTCATGCACGATTACCGAGGTGCCGGCCCTTCTACAAACGGCTTCCGCCCTTTTGGTCGTCCCGGAGGACGGGGTGGACGAGGCCGCGGCAGTTTCGGCGGACCATATCCCCCCATGCAGTACGTTCCCGTCGCAATCTAGGTTGGAATACCGACCGAGCCGTGCTTCTCCCGTTTTCAGTGCTGACCAGCGTCCCTCTCTCGCTCTAGCAGCCAATTTCATGGCCAGGCCGACCCTAAAGTGAATGGTCCCTGGGCCCACGACATGCACGACGTGGTCGCCCAGTCCAACCCATCACGACTGGCCATCCCACGGCGCCAGAACTTCGAGACGGGAAGCCAGTATGGCGGTAGTCAACTTGCTCCATCCACAACGACCATCCCGACCTGCCCGCCGAGTGCTGTTCCGATCAACCGGTCCATGTCGGTCGAAAAGCCGCTTGGCACGTTGACGTTACGCGTGTTCTTCCCGCCGATGAAGGAACCTGTCTTTTTCGAAAAGTTCAAAGTGGTACAGTACACAAAGCTCCCGGACCACCGGCCTCCACTACGACGGGACAAGGCAGTTATCATTGACCTTCCCGGCCACCCGAGGCGCCAGATTTTCCCTGCTGTGGACAGGTCGTTCATTTTCATTCCTCGTGCTCTGCGTCCGAACCAACAGCGCTCGCGCGGCAGCCGAACGAGATCTGTCATGGGTTCGGTGTCTGGGTTCTCTCGCCGGACGAGCATGTTTGGTGGCAGTTATTACAACGGCAGCATGTATTCGCCCAGCGTTGCACTCAGCCGGCGTTCCTCTATCGTCCAAGACGTCGGCCACGACTTCGTCATCTCGCCAACCAGCTCTGCTGTGTCTCGTCCGCCGCTCGCTTTGGACAACGCAGTACGGCCCGTTGTCCGCTTGCCGCCAACAGTCGGCCCGTCGGGACAGCCTCCGGCTTTTGGTCAACCCCTTCCGATGGGCAGCGTCTCAATCCTTCCTGTCCCTGGGCCTATGCCATTGTTGGGTATGGGGCCTGTACCGGCGTCTCATCCTCCCCATGCTCCCCCAACTTACGCTTCCGGGCCGGTGCCTGCACAACTGCCAGCACCCACAGCTCCAGGACAAACGGCCCAGCCCTCTTCGTCGCAACAGGCGGCACCACCGAACTTTGAGCAATCACAGAAACCTGCAGAGACATCATCCACACTCCGCTCAGTTCCACCCCCTCAAAACCACCCTCTTCCCCAGAAGCCTGCATTCCAAGAGAGCTGGCCAGGCCACAATCTGCCTATGCATCAGCCGCGGCCGCAAAAGACAGTATCTGTCGAGAATATCGAGTCGCCGGCTGCAGTGAGCGCGGTCCGGCCTCCGTCGCAGCAGCCCTATGCTGTGCCTTTTCATCAGCAGGTCCCTCTACAGATGGCACCCAGCTTTGCGCCAGGCGAGTCCCACCCGCGGAGCTTTGCGCCAGGCGAGTCCCACTCGCGGCAGCCCTCGTACCAATCTCATTCAACGGGCACCCCCTTATCTCTGATCCCTGAACGAGCAATCCATGCCGCTCCTTTCCAGCCCAACATGCCAACCCAAGGCACGATGTTCACGCCGGGCAACGCAAGTGCCTCGACGTTCTATCCTCCCAGCGGCTATCCCATGATGCAGCCAACGGCGCAACAGGGCGGCTTCTACTACTCAGCTCCGCCATCATACCCGAGCATGGTGTCAACACCGGTCATGTTCTCCGGCGGGACACCGCAAGGGCCTGGGTCAGCAGGCACGCCAGTGAATGGCCAGCACGGCATGGTAGCGCAGGAGGTCAACGGTATGGTGTACTACATCGACCCTTTGCAGATGCCGGGCATGGCAGCCTACCCGGCCTACGCGGCGGTGAATCCACAAGGTGGTTACGTTTCTGCCATGAGCGGCGTCGGTCCGCCGGCATCCTCCGAATACTACTACGGACCGCAGCCTGGCATGGTCTACTACCAGCAGTAGGATCGGAGACTAGGACTGCTGTATCTTTCATCTCGAAACACGCTCCGCTTTGTGGCGAGCCTTTTTGTCTCCTTGATTTGCTAGCCAGGGGTACGCTGCGCTCCCAAACGTTTGTATTGCCTCGGGGACTTGGTAGACAGAGGTAGTCGCAAAGAGGGTGTTGTGTCGAACTCTATGGACAATGGCAATGATCATTTCTAAGCGTTACATCATGTCAGCATGGTTGACGAGGCGAGATTTGCTGAGGCGTCGCCTGTCCTGAGGCCTAGCTCTTGTACTTTCGCTACCCGCGTTGTTGATCGTGTGAAGGAGGTCAATAGTCAAGCTATTGAATCATCCCTGGAAATTGGACCTGATTTAAATTTCCTTTCTTTGGGTACCTGGGTATTTATTGTCATTCTAATAAGTTTTCTCGAAGCGTTGTCTCGGGTCTTAGTGTTGGCACTTTATGGCTAGTGGATTCTCTCAGTGTAATAGCTTCATGAGAACAACTAAAATAGGAAAGCCACGTTTCCAGGTCTCGACAGGGCTGGTTTCGCCACTGTCCCACGATGTGACCAAGCCGGACGTTCTCTCCAGATCCATAGGACTTTGACGTACCCCAGAGAACCAGCCGCCAAGACTCATGGACGACGGCACGGGCACGCCTTTCCGGCCAGGCGCTGTGATCACTGCGGCAGCGACAGCAACGCTGACGGTATCGCCAGGCCCCATGTCACCGATCCTGGCTGCCGCGGCGTCGGTGACCGCAGGACTGCCGGGGCAAGTAGAACAAGACGCAGGTCTAGCGCCGGAGCACACCGCGACGACAGCGGTCGACGGCGGCGGCATCTGCGTGTTGTCGGGCGGAACGGCAGCCAACTCGCTCGTGGACGTCTTCCAGGCGGCAGCGGCGCACCTGTCGAGCGCGGGAAGCAAGGCTTGCATCGGAGAGATGCAGACACAGACACAGATGCAGACGCAGAGGCGAACGCAACAGCAGTCGCCGTGTTCACTTACATACATTATCCCAATCTCGGACAATGGCGGGAGCTCGTCTGAGCTGATCCGGTTCTTCGGCGGCCCGAGTAGGTTTCTCCTCTCCTTTTTTGCCATGAGCGTGAGAGTTTCTATACTGACGGTTGGCAACTAGGCGTCGGCGACATAAGAAGTATACGCCTGCACCCCTCCTCCCTATACGCCTGCTAACTCCTGTTGCAGGTCGCTTGGTTCGCCTGATCCCTACACGTGGCAACGACTACGATGACGATGGCCAGGTTTCTAGCGGCGGCGGCGGCCTCCCGTCTCCGTCCCTATCATCGTTGCCGACCTCTGCGGCCAGCGAGCGTGCGGCCCTGCGCGCGCTCTTCGAGCACCGTCTCGGCGCCGTCGAACCGAGCCAGGCGCGCGCCGAGTGGCTGGACCTCGTCGAGGCGCGCCACCTGCTGTGGACGTTTGTGCCAAGCGCGCCGCGCGAGCTGATCCGGGCGGTGCTCAACACGCTCAACCTGGAGATTGTGAAGCGCGCGCGGCCGTCGACGTCCGTCTTCAACTTTGCCGGCGCCAGCGTGGGCAATTTGTTCCTGACGGGCGCGCGCCTCTTCAGCGGCTCCTTCGAGGCCGCCATCTACCTGCTGTCGCTGCTGTGTGGCATCCCCGACCACGTGGCCGTGCTGCCGGCCATCAACTCCAACTTTACCCACCACATCTCCGCCGGCCTGCGTGATGGCACCACCATTGCCGGACAGGTCAACATTAGCCACCCGTCGGCGCCCACGTCGCTGCCGGACGGTAGCGGGCAGCGGCCGGTCATGGATGCAGGCAAAGGCGAAGACGCGCGCGAAGACGCACACACACACGCACATGAGCACAAACAGCCGCAGAGCCAGAGGGACGCCCGAAAGAGAGAGAGAGCCAGCACGGCCGTTGACTTTGAAGACGCCACGCTGCCTGGATCCCTGCCAGTGCTGCGGCAGCCGCAGATCACCTTTAGCAAGCAGGACGAGGAGGACCTGCCGGCACGCATTGCCCGTGTGTGGTACATCAACCCGTACGGCCACGAGATCCGGCCGCCAGCAAACCCCAAGGCGCTGGCGGCCTTGCGCCAAGCCGAGGCCATTGTGTACAGCATCGGCAGCCTCTACACCAGCATCGTGCCGAGCCTCGTCCTGCGCGGTGTCGGCGCGGCCATTGCTGCCGAAGGCGGTGGCGGCGGCGGCGGCGATACGAGCGACTGGGACGGGCGGGACGGGTGGCGCGGGAGCCGCAAAAAGGTGCTCATCCTCAACAGCAGGCTGGACCGCGAAACGGGCCCGCGCAGCGACCCCATGACGGCCATTGACTTTGTGCGCGCGATTGTGGGCGCCTGCAAGCAGAGCCAGCTGGATTTTGGGCCCGTGCAGGACGACGAGTGCCAACTGTACGTGACGCACCTGGTCTATCTGGATCCGGCAGGCCCAGCGGCGCCGAGCGTCGACACAACCGCCTTGGCCGGGTTGGGCATTCGAAGCATTGCCGTGCCGAGCCAGGCCAGTCGGCAAGGCGAGCAGCAGCAGCGGCGGCAGGAGCAGGAGCAGCAGGAGCAGCAGCAGCAGCAGGAGGAGCAACAACAACAGCAGGAGCAACAACAACAGCAACAGCAGCAGCAGCGGGATCAACAGCAGCAGGATCAACAGCAGCAACAACACCAACACCAACAGCAAGCAGACGTAAAGGCGGTGGAACGGTACGACCAGGCGGCGCTGACGCAAGCTCTCAAGCAGCTGCTGGACGGCACGTGGGACAGGTCACAGGGATAGCCACGTCCCCCTCTCCCCCGCAAGGGGTGGCGGTGTGCAGTACGGTCGGCCGCTGTGTGTGACCTTGCCGGGCGCACTTGATCTATCTGTGACCGGGACCGACAAGGGGACGATCCTTCGTGGGAGTCGGAAGAAGCTCATGTAGGACAAATGTACGAGATCTGTGTGAGAAGAGATGTTTTCATATATACAATGTTTTTCTCGTTTACGATATGTCGACGCGGCGGCATCACCGAGAGATGAATGTGAATGGGGATTGGAAAACAGGGCACACGCCTTGACCCGGGAGAGACGGTATATGCGCAATCTCGGGAGCAAACGTTCTAGAACGTTTTCCAGCCTCTGCTGGCGGCTGAGGCCCCCGCCACCCCGAGGCCATGGGAAGGCCGGGGGTGCCGGGGACGGTCGCGAAGAGCACGGCACAGCAGCAAAAGCTCGGCCCCGACCGGCTCTGAACTATGGCTCTGGCAAGGCGAAGCGAGCAAAGGACGGTAAGATACAGGCGATAAATGAGCCTTGCCGGTTGCCAAGAAACCTTAACGGCAATACATGTCGCCGGGCGAATGTGAGGCATAGGACAAGGAGTGTCTCTTAGCCGGCCACCCGTTGCGTTGGAGCCTTTAATGGGCAAAGAGTGATTGTTGTTGTTGTTGTTGTTGTTCTGGGCATTTCAGGGGGGACTACTACCTGGCTTCTGAGGACTGAGTCCTGGACTCCTGGCCACTTTGTTGACGTAATCTCTGGGAGGGGTAGTTTCTTCGATGCCTGTCTCGCCAAGGAGTCCTCTTCCAGCGACGCCTTGCCCCTGCCCAGAGTCGTATGAGAGACAAAATGCCTGGCCAGGTCGCCCGACGCCCCAAGTTGGATCCAGTCGCCGTCGTTTTATGATTGGATGCCGATTTACCTTGCTCCATCCAACAGGCATAATATTAACGAGGGAGATGCAGGAGGCGGGCGACGAATGGTCTACACTTCCTTCAACTGTATGAGCAATCTATCTGCCTGCTAGCCGGATGTCGTCCGTGCATGGGGCGTAAAGGGTTCGGTGGGCGTCGCCGTCGGCTTTCTGGATTCTCTGTCGTCTGGCTGCTCTTATCATCCCAGATGGGGCCAGTGCACAGCGTCAAAAGCTTGCGCGTCTTCAGCCTAGCGTAACACTGTCCCGCAAGCGCAAAAGGGTCGAGGTCGTGGACGCGGGGGACGAACCCACAAAGATCTGGCTGTGGCACAGGTGTCCAGACTCATGCAGGACCGTGTCTTGCAGGCTACCTACCTGCCCTTTTTCGCCGCCGTAGCTGGCTGCCCTTCCATCTTGGCGTCCGCCTTCGCTCAGGGAAGTCGCATTCGTGGCAACCTTGTGCCCCAAAAAGCTCCGAGAGCTCGAGTAAGCAGAGCTGGTCTTCGGGCCCTCTGTCCGATCCAAGGCAGCAAGCTGTGACGACACAGAGCTGTGGCAACGCCCGTCCCGAAACAGTGTCTTACGTCGCCCGCGCTGCCGCCGCACCAGCTGCTCTCTCCAGCCCGCCTCGGCCTGTCTGTCTCATTCCGATTCTAGCTGGTTCTTTACTACTATTCACTTGCCCCCGCCCGTGTTGATGATCCGGCCACTGTGATGACGATAGACGTGTTCTTTTCCCCGCCGGGATCGCTGGGAAGCTCGCCACTGAGCCGAGAGACCACGCCTCCGCCCCCCAGCTGCTATTGCAGCCCGAGCTTGCTCGATACGGGACTCCCTCATATTACGATGAGATACTATCAGAAACACTCGCACAGCTCTGTTCATTTCGTACTACTCCTCCGTACTGCTGAGTGAATGCTCCGTACGTATGCGCTGCCTTGTGACCTCGCCCCTCACCGCCCTCTGCCAGGGAAAAGGTGGGGCTAGGCGCCTTCTTTGCCTCGCTCACTCATGCCATCACTAAAGTGATTGAGAATACAGCGATTGCGCTGCCTATCCCGTCAACACGCGTAGACTACTGCCTGCACACCCCACCGATCGCTGACCAATTGGTGCCCGTCCCCGCCCCAGAGCCTGCTCAGGCGACTTCCCTCTGGTCAACCGGTTTCACCGACAAAACAAGAGGCCGACCCTTCCCATTTCTGTTCCCCTTTTCTTCCTCTCTCCCTCCAAACCCCTCGTCTCGAATCTGCTCCTGCTGTCTTGACACAAAACCTCACTTCTCACTTCGTTCGAGCATCAGCAATATTGTTGTCGCCGTGTTGGACGTCCAAGCCAACACTGGCCTTACTGATTGCATCATTGCATCGACACTGTAAGCACAAACGGCGCTATTATCTCTCACTCCCGTCTTTTGCTCGTCCCCATCCCCTCCCCCGTCCCCCGTCCCCCATCCCCTATCCCCTATCCCCCATCCGTCTCACTCATCTTCCGTTTGCTTCTTCTTCGTTGCAGCATCCTCCCGTGTCGACTCCTTGTGCTGCATGCATCTTTCCTTTACCTTTATCACCACGACCGCAGCTCTCCTATCTTAGGCCAGCCAGCCTAAGCTTCAAAGCCTTATCTCTTTGCCCTCGCGGCTGTCTGACCTGCCGGAATTTGTCCTGACCTCGTCTTTCCTATCTTCCCAGGATTTCATCAACGTGTATTCCATCCTGCTTGCCTGATCACCATGGCGTCCTCGTCGCCCGTCACGCCCGACACTCCCATCGCCATCAAGATCAACCATGCCGGGGTCTCCAAGAAGGTGAAGCTGCCGTTCCGTGATCTTGGCGCAGACTTCCTCGAAGACAAGGTATGTTCTTTCTGCCTCCTTTCGGCTGAACGTCCCACCTCCTAGACCGACGTGCTGACTATGATGTACCTAGCTTCGTGCTATCCTGGGCATCCCTGCGTTGTCTGGCTGCCGTTTTGAGCGCTACTCCGACTCGGCCAGCAACTTTGTCCTCCTCGACCGGAACAACATCGGCGTCTACAAGCAACTTCTTCGCGCCGCCAAGGCCAAGCAGAAGCTGAAGCTCCGTATCGTCTTCCCGGAAAACTCTGCTTATGCCGCTGCTCCTGGCTCGACTGCTCTTACCGGTCTGGACAAGACAATTCCTCGCCGTCCCCGTCGTGCCGTGGTCGAAGACGCTGTCGAAGTCGCGTCTACACCAAGCAAGGCGACGTCTGTCCCGGTGATTGTACCTACCAAGGCGACGCCTGTTCCGCCTACCAAGGCGACGCCGGTGATTGTCTCCTCGAACGCCGAGGATCGCTTTGCCCCTGCCATTCCTGGCCGCTTCCCTATCACCGCGCCGGCGGTCTACCCCACATGGGAGGACAAGCTTGGCACGCAGCTCCAAACCACGCTGCACAATATGCAGACTCTTATCCGCAATAACGAGCTTATGGAGCGCAAAATCGCCGGCCTTGGTGTTTCCGTTGACGGGATGGGCAGCAAGACTGTGCCCCTTGCTCCCAAGGCCTCACCGCCAGTGCCGATCGCAACAACACCGGCTCCGGCACCTCCAGCACGGACTCCGGCACCGGCTCCAGCACTGGCTCCAACTTCGGCTATAGCTTCAGCCGCCGTGGAACCAGTTGCCGCCCCAATCCAGACTTTCCAGCTTGGCTCGAGCTCCGATTTTACGGCTCAGCCTACTCCAGTTGTTGTCACCTCTACGCCGGAAGCTGAGACCAAGCCGGCCGACACAAAGCAGGCGTCAGACATTTCTGAGCCAAGAGCGGCCTTGGACCACGCGATCTCTGTCCAGAATGGGTTCATGGTCTGTTGCAACTCATGCGAGCGCCGTATCCCAGATACTCACCACCACTGCTCCATCTGCGAGGGGGGCGATTTCGACCTGTGCCAATCTTGCGTCGATCTCGGCATCACCTGTTACAATCAAGAGCATTGGTTGATTCGCCGCAGCGTCAAGGACGGAGCCATTGTCAACAGCACGACCGAGCGTATTTCGCCGAAGCCAAAGGCATCTTTGTCTCTCCAAGCCAGGTCTGTCACCAGGCCAGCTGCGAATACCATCGAGACAACGAAGAGCAGCGAACCTCCCTCTTCCTACAGTCTGCCCCAGCGGTTGGTTCAGCCTCCTTTGACCACTTCACCTGTTACCAGCGCATCGTCGAAGCCCGCCGTGACCGCCAATGCCACCGAGCCCAAGATGAGCAGCGAGATTCCCTATAACTACTACAATATGGCCCAGTTCATGGCTCGGTCTACTTCCATCGCCGAGACTGGCACCAATACCACCGAGTCCAAGAAGAGCAATGAGCCTGTCACCAAGGTTCCCCAGCAATTGGCTCGGCCTCCTTCTACCACCCAGCCTGTTGCCAGCACATCGTCAAAGCCTACCTTGGCCGACATCTTCCAGCCGATGGTGCATCACCAGATGCGCACCTGCAACAACTGCATCCGTGAGCTTCCGGAGCCCGAGTTCCTGCACTGCGCTGTGTGCTTCGACTTTGATCTCTGCAAGACATGCTTCGCCAAGAACGACCACGGTCATCATCCGAGGCACACATTCCAACCTGCCGTGGCCGGAACCAAGATCACCGCGGACATCATGCGCCTTCTCGGTGCTGGCCGTGGCGCTCGCCACAATGCTATTTGTGACGGCTGTGAAAAGTTTATCACCGGGGTTCGCCACAAGTGCCTGAACTGCCCCGACTGGGATTACTGCTCCGAGTGCATTGTGAATGCGGACTTTATCCACCCGACCCACCGCTTCCTGCCCATCTATGAACCCCTAGCCGAACCAGTCTCATCTTCGGTTGCAAGTTCCGGCCTTGCCGTCCATACGGGCGTACTCTGTGATGGTCCTCATTGCACCATCAGCCGCCACACGAACGCCATCGTTGGCGACCGGTACAAGTGCACCGTCTGCCACGACAAGGACTTTTGCGCTGGCTGTGAAGCCAGCCCCGCCAACTCGCACAACAAGACGCACCCGCTGATCAAGTTCCGGACGCCGGTGCGCCACGTCTCTGTGACCACAACGGGCGAGCATAGAGGTAACCCGATGCCCGCCATGGGCGATCAGGGGCGGGTATACACCTGTTATGGCGGCGGCATGAGGGTCGTGCGCGACACGCCTGAGAAGAGCAATCGCCTCGGCGGGATTCAGCTGAACAAGGTCCAAACGGTTCTTGACGTCAAGCCGACGGCGCCTTCCGCCCCCGCAACCCCCGCTGCGCCTACAGTTTCAGTCTCCAAGGCTAAGCCTCCGAAGCTCGAGCTGGTAGTGCCGCGGCCATCTGACGAGACCCTTGCCGAGCCTACGGCCGAAGAGCTTTCTGCCATGTTCCAGCACGACACTGTCGCCGACGGCACCGTATTCCCCCCCAACCACGTGTTCGAGCAGACCTGGGTTCTGCGCAACACTGGATCTGTGGCTTGGCCGGCCGGCTGCTGTGTTCGGTTCGTCAGCGGTGATTACATGGGCCACGTTGATCCCAACCATCCTGCCGGCATCCAAGAGCTTGTTTCTGCCTCCGAGTCTACCATCTGCTACGAACCTTTGGCCCCCAATGCCGAGTTCCCCTTCACGGTGCTGCTCCGCACACCGCCTCGCGTCGGAAAGGTGATTTCGTACTGGCGCCTCGCGACGAAGGGTGGCATCAAGTTCGGTGACCGCCTGTGGTGTGATGTTGATGTCCGGGTGAAGGAAGATGAGGATGACAAGGAGAAGAGCTCACAAGAGAAGAAGACTGCTGTTGGTGCCACCGAGGAGCAGCCGAAGTCTGTGGAGGGCAGCCAGATGATCTTCCCTAAGCTGGAGAAGGAGTCTCCCGTTGCCAGCATGCACGAGACCGAGGCGTCGGCTGAGGAGGTCGAGCCTTTCGTGACTGCAGAGGTGTCTGACGTTGACGAGTGGGCCGATGATGACTCGGACGAGGGTTTCCTGACGGACGAGGAGTACGACATTCTCGACGCCTCGGACGAGGAGTACCTGGTGGAGGAGCAGCAGGGGAAGCCGCAGCGCAAGTAGACAAGGGCTGATCAATAGGAGGCCGTGTCTTGGCAGCGGTCTAGGATGCTAGGGTTCCTCAATTTGGGCATGGGATTTCGCAGCTTTTCTTCCTTCCACGGTTACTTTTGATTGTTTGATTTGCCCACTACTGTGCCATCTTTTCATTGTCAGTTCATACTTTGTGGTTGATTTCCTGTTTTCTTTTTGTCTTGTTCTGCTGGTAGTCTTCCGTTATCTCGACACAAACAGATTGATGATCCCCTCTCACCTTGTCCAAGAATGAAGTTGCAGATGAAAGTCAATTTCCCGACAAAAGACTCGCCAGGACAAGTAGCTGCATAAATCCGTGAACTGATATCTAAATGGCAAATAAGGAGAAACGCTTCTTTCCATCTACTGTGCACACTCGTCTACTACTCCAGGATCGTCTTCTTGCCCAGCGATGCGGTAATCGCGCCTGTCCTCTGGGCAATGTCGAGGTCCTGGTGTTTGTAGGACTTGCCGTCGCCAGCGCCGGCGGTGGCAGCGTCATTTCTGCCTGTCCGTGGGCCTGTCCGTGGGCCCCTCCGCGGGCCCTGCTGTTCGTCGTCATGCTGCTGCTGCTTGCCGCTGTCTTTGCGGAAGCGCTTCTTGTAGCGGACAGCGTCGTCTTCGGCGAACTGGATCTTGAGGGGTCGGCCCTTGAGCATGTTGACCCACCACTTGCGTGTTCTTGTCCTTGCCCGCGGTGTTGGCGTTGTTGCCGTCTTTGTCTTGGACGTGTGCGTTGATTCATTCTCGTCGTCGTCGTCGCCCGCCTCGCCCTCGTCGTCGTCCTCCTCGCCATCCTCTTCTGCCGCCGCCGCCTCGGCCACAAAATCCTCCTCGGTGTCGACCGTCTCCTGGATCCGGACATATCCTTGGACGGCGGCAGCAGCAGCAGCGGCAGCCACTTCGGGGGTGACCATGACGGGTGGCGCGACATGTCCACTGCTCTCCTCGCTGTCCGTCGCCGTCGCCGTCGCCGTCGCCGTCGTCGGCTTCTTGCCGCCAAACTGCACCCAGCCGTAGCCCCGGCATTTCTCAGTGTTGTCTGGGAACGTGGCCACCTTGGCCCAGGCAATGGGCCCGCAGGGTGCAAAGTGGTGGAGCAGGTCGCCTTCGGTGGTGTCGAAGCCGAGATTGCCGACAAAGATCTTTGTGCTTGTGGTGCCGGTCGTGGCTGCGGTCGACGCTACGCCTGGTACCGCAGCGTCGCCAGATGCCTTGGGAGCTGCGGGCCGGCCGTCAAACGATTTGCTGTCCTTGATCAGCACGCGGCGGCCCTGCAGCTCCGTCTCGGAGAGTGCGCAGGCGGCGACCTGGGCTTCGTACGTGGCAAAGTCGACGTAGGCAAAGCCCTTATTTTGAGGGCCGTCGTTGATGCTGCTGCCGCCGTTGTCGCCGCTGATGTTGTGTGGTCGCTGCTGGTGCGGTGGCGGCCGCTTGCCCAGCGGCAGGTTCACGCGTGTAATGTCGGCTTCGGTAATGGCACCGCCGGAGCTGTCGACAAACCATTGGAATAGCTGCGGGCGCGTGACGGTAAAGGGCAGGTTGCCGATCCAGATGCCAAACTGGGAGCGTTCCGGCTTGCCGGCTCTGGTCTTTTTGCCGAGAGACGCACCGGCGTTGTCATTGTTGTTCTTGTCGCCGTCTGCGTCGCCGTCCTGCTCCTCGTCCGGTTTGGGCTTGGACGGGAGCGGCTTGCCCTTCTTGAGGGCTCGCTTGGCGCGTTTGGACGGCGGTTCGGGTAGAGAGAGGTCGACCTCGAGCTCTGGCAGGTCGGAATCGGTGCCTTTGCGCTTCTTCGTCTGCTGGCGGGTAGCATTGTCAGCGTTGTTGCTTTCTGTCTCGCCTAGCGGCGCGGCTGGTAGCTTTGTATCAATCTCAGTCGCCATTGCGCGTGCTGCTTGCTGCGTGCTGCGTGCGGCCAGAGACTGTGTTTTGGTGACGGAACGTGGAAGCTATTCTGCCGTTTCAACGAATTTTTTGCTTGATTTTATCAGTGGGGCCGATAAGGATTGGCGGTGTTCATGGGATGTGCTCCAAAGGGTGCGGAATACAGCGCTTTCAGCGACCCACGCCAGCTAGCAGCCGCTAGATGGCAAGCTGCAGTGGTGGTGGTTTCCCAGGCTCCTTGTTCCAGCTGCAAGGAGTACTCCCGCAGATCCTTTGGAAGCTGCTTTTTTTGGCAATTGAGCCGATCCACATGTTTTCTTTGTGCTCTGTCTCACCGCGGGACCCTTTTAGCCATAAGCGTAAGTTACCTGCCTACCTGTATGGAATACAAAGAGCCCCGTGCCTTGTTCGTTGCCACGATTTTTACCCCATTGTGGATTTGTGGCGTTCACCGCCGCAGCCGTCCACTTAAGCCAAGCTGCCGCTAGCCCTGTCCGGGCGGCACGACGAGGCGGCCTGGTCTGGCCAGTTTCCAGCCAGGCCTGGTCCCCTCGCTTTTGCATGTCTTTGCTTTTCGGCACACATCTCTCCAGCTGGCAGCCAAGAAGACATTGTCATCCCCGCAAGCCTTGGGTAGCGATCACCCACCACCAACTGTCAGCCCCTCGTCGTGTGATCCGAACAACTGAGTGATCGGCCGGGCATCTTCGCTCCGATAGTTTAGACCAGCCCCGAGCCCACGACTCCCTGGCCAGTTGCTGTGGTTTCATACTCCGCAGGACAGCAACGCTTGGGCAGAGCGTCGGGTTTCGCCCGGGGTCGCCCCATGGAGACCCCATGGACGGCGCTGTTTGATTTGCTGGTTGCAGGTGCAAACAGCGAGCAACCAGATGAAAGCGTTTGTGCCGCGGGGAAGTATCGTACACGGACTCGGAGCAAGTTACTGCTGCTGGATTCAGCACCACTAGTGTTGCCTCCCAGCAGCTCCACATAGCCAGTCATTCATAGCATATTGCCCAGCGTCCTTAGTGCCCTGCGGCCACCGGCATCTTACTCCATAATACTCCGTCTCCGTACTGTAGGCACCTGCTTAGGCGCTGTCCTGCTGCTGACGGGCAGCAACCCTGCTAAAAATCAGCCTGTTCGGCGTCACTGTCCACTGTCCAGTCCACTGTCCGCTTTATCCCTTCTCAGGCTAGCCGGCTTTCCTCTTCTGCCCTATTTTCCCTATTTCTTCCTTCACTGGCCTTTTCCTCCTCTCATGCTTTATTTTGCTGCCACCCACTTTCCACCCACTTTCCACCTCTCTCTTTCCTACCTCCTTCTCTCTTTCCTTCCAGCCAGGGGCGAGCGATCTTTTCTACAACGACAGCCATAGTCGTCGCCACCAACCACTGCAGCTCTACGGTTTTCGCTCTTCCTGTCCGTCACCGAGGGACTCTGTCGTCGCTTTTCCTGACCCATCTCGCCTTCATCCGAGGTCGCCGGCCCGACAGCCTGCCTCTCAACAAACAGCAGCAGTGGTCGCTACCATAGCTTGCTGACTCGATCTCGCCTTTCTGTCGCCGTCTCTTTTTCGTTCCGTCGCTCAGCCTCGGAAAATGAACGTCCTGATATCACCTCAGCCGTCACGCCTCCCCCATCAACACGAATCACCGAGACAATCCCCGTCCCGGTCAAGTGCGTTGCTCTCCAGAGTGTCCGATCGCCTCGTGCGTGAGCCAGCTGTGTGTCTTGTTGCTGATTCCCCCCCCACAGTGTCTCCTTTCCCAGCCATGGCCACGTCGAAGAAGCGGAAAGCCGACGACGACGGCGAGGAGATGTCCGTGTCGCCCATGAGCTCGCCCGCCATCTCGACCCGCCAGATCGTCCGGCCTTCCAAGAAAGCTCGTGTAGTCGACATGGCCGGCCGTCCGCTGCCGCTGCCACGGTTGCTCGAGGCACTCGACGCCACCCAGCTGCGGGCCATCCTGCAGGCGATCTGCGACCACCACCCCGGCATCGCACAGCAGGTCGCCGACAACGCTCCTCGCCCCACGGCCGCCTCGACCCTCCGTCTGCTGGGCGAGTACCAGGACCGCCTTCGCCACGCCATGCCGTACGGGCAGTCGAGTGCGGACTATAACTACTACCGCGTGAAGCAGCCCCTCGTCGCCCTCGTCGAAGCCGTAGCCGATTATACGCGGCAGTTCCTGCCACCCGTCGAGTCACAGACATCGGCATCGCTCGAATTTCTCGACGGCGCGACCAAGGTCATCCACCAGCTGCCCGACTGGGACAACCCGACTTACCGCCAGCACAAGGACGGCGCCTATGACGATATTGCCCGTGCATGGGCCGTTGTCATCCAGGAGGCGTCGAAGCGTGGAGGCGGCTTCACGTCGCTGCTGCTGACCGAGCACTGGGACCAGGTGCTGTCCAAGCACAACCAGCAAGCCGGCGGGCGCCTGGAGACGGCCATGAGCGCGCTGTCTACACACGTTGGCTGGATGGGTGCTGGTGCTAGTGCTGGTGCTGGTGCTGGTACTGGCGGTGGCTCGTCCAGCAACGACCCAAACTCTATCCGCAACCAGCTGATGAACAACACATTTGGTTCCCCCGTGCGTGTTGGGCCCTGGTAGCAACGGGGCTCGGGCCGTCAGCGCTGCCCCGGCCGGAGAGCACCCTTCACCACCGACTTTTGACGAACCGTAACGACTTGCTTTTTTCACGATCATTCCTTCACTCACGCTGCTTTATTTTCTCGCGTTTCTTCGCCTGCACCCAACCAACTGTCGGCTTTATCGACCACGTTGTCGCCCTGCTCCTCTTTTGATCCCCATTGGTGTTATTCGGTCAGCGCTCATAGAATATGGGAACCTGGGAAGCATCATCCATATCTAGGCGGCGTTTTGTTTCTCCTTGTTGTTTCGTTCCTGCCTTTTTGTTCTTTCTGTTTCTTGTTCTTTCTCTTTCTTGTTCTCTCCGTTTTCATGCTCTCCGCCGACCTTGTCTTCACTGGATACAGTACAGGTCCTGGTTCTACGTTACTTTCCCTGCACGACTGTTGGTTGCTGCCGCTGGTTACTCTTTCCGTCCCCTTGCCCTGTCTCTATGATTCCATACGATTCTGGAGGTCTACACTCTTGGTTCTGGCTGGGCATCATGATACACTGTGGCACTGTCTTGGGAATGAACAACAGAAGGGAAGGAATCTTGTGTAGCTGGTCAACGGCCGGTGGATATCGCGTCTCAGCTTACACGTTGCACACGACTTGTTCTGGCGTTTTTGTCGTTGTCATGTCTACCTCATAGCTCTGCTGTATAGGACAGCAGATTTTCACCCATACAACCAATCAACTTTTTTTGAAGCAAGTTCTGCCCTTGACCGCTACGTGCCCGCGTCTGTGTTTTCTCTAGTATAATGCGGAGCACACTGCACTCGATACACTCCCTGATCTGCGTCCAGCTCTGCTGTGCCGTCGAGCTTCACGGCTGCGGCGATCACCGATGCCGCCGTGTTCGTCTGCTCGCTCTGGCATGGCCCTGCTTCTCGTACGGTCGCACATGAGAAGGGCAGCAGGAATGCCGCGGGTTACCATGATGCAAAATGCTCCTTTAATTCTCCGATTGCTTGCTGTTGAGCTTTGTGCGAGGCTGTAACTGCACTCTCTCTTTCGGCAAAACATGCAGGCACTGAAACAGCTGGTAACACTTGACAGAGCTGCTGCCTGCTATGCGGGGTTGTAGCACTGGCAACCAAAAAAGGCGGGAGTCAGCAGCGGACCCGACACGTGACCACGAGTCAGTTTGGCACGTTTGTCTGCCTATATAAACCAGCCGTCGCGTAATCTCGACAAGAGCCACGCTCGCAGCACCTGGCCAAAGGACAGCAAAGCCACGACAGCATCGATCGGCGACGTTCTTGTCGAAAACGCGCATCTGGTCATTCTATCTACGGTTCTTGCTGTTCGCACGCAACCTCGCCGTCGGCTCTGCGTGCCCCAGATTGCTGCCGAGACGCGTCTCGTCCTCGAGCCGTTTGAAGACGAGGTGCATTTTTGAGACTCTGGCAGGAACGCTTACGAGTACAAGCCTCTTGCGCCTTCTATCCGCCACGATGCCTACGTACGTTCGGCTACTGCTTCCTGGCGCTCTTCATCTGCAAAGAAACTGTTTGCTAACAAGGTATCCCCCTCCAGTCCCGGCGATCAACATACCGCTGTACTGAACCCCTTTGGGGATCTCCAGCAGCACCAGCCGCAGCAGCCAGGCCCACAGCGTATGACGGAATACACGGCCCAAGAAATCTCAACGCTTCAGAGCCGGCTTGAGAAGCAGCTCGGGCCCGAGTACCTGTCGTCGCGGGTAGGCCCCTCGGGCCAAAAGGTGCACTACGTTGCGGCGGAGAAGGTGATCGGTCTGGCCAACGAGATCTTTGGCTTCAACGGTTGGTCGTCGTCGATCCAGAACATTCAGATCGACTTTGTCGACGAGCAGCCGCAGACGTTGAAGATCTCCGTCGGTCTCTCCGTCATTGTGCGCGTCACGCTGCGCGACGGCACCTACCACGAAGACATTGGCTATGGCCACATTGAGAACTGCAAGGGCAAGGCAGCCGCCTTTGAAAAGGCCAAGAAGGAGGGCACCACGGATGCGCTGAAGCGAGCGCTACGCAATTTTGGCAATGTGCTGGGCAATTGCATCTACGACAAGGTGTACGTGGACCGCGTCTCCAGAATGAAGGTGGTGCCGGCCAACAAGCGGACTTTCAATGAGCAGAGCCTGCACCGGCACGCCGACTTTGCGGTCCCCGCCGCCACCGACGAGACAGCAGTGGCGGTTGGCGGTGCCAACAGCCTCATCAAGACGGACAAGTGCAGCACCGAGGTGGCGGCTGGCCCTGCAACGGGCGCAGCAACTGCTGCCGTGCCGTCGACAACAACAACGCTAGCGGACACATCTGGTATGTTGCCGTGATCTCTACTCGTCCAGACAGTCTCGCTGACCTTTTTATTTAGGATTTACAATGGATATGTTCGACGATGACCTGCTGGGAGGTAAGCTATCCTGAAAATACACGACACAATCTGAAGCATATGTGTCGCAGAGGGGCTAACGTCTCGCAGACTTTGACGAGGCCGACTTCTGCGTGACCGACGAAGGACATCCCGATGCAGTGATTGTCGGTGAGCCATCCGTTCCCATGCTGGCCCCGCCGCAAAAGAACCAGTCGAGAAGCGTAAGCCCCGTCCGCAATATTGCACCGCTGCCGCCGCAGCAGCAACTTCACCATCAGAATAGGCCAGCCGGGAACAGCATGCCGCCACGGCCGCCGCAGACACCCACACCGATGAACAATGGCCATGGTGTCGGGCCCAGAGCGTACCAACAAGGACCAAATAACAATCAGCCGAACAATCGGCCGCAGCAGCGGCCACAGCAGCCGCACGGGCAAAGACCGAATGGTGCCTCGGCGCACAGCAACAACAGCAACAACAGCAACAGCAACAACAGCAACAGCAACAGCAACAATCACGGCCAGGGCCACGGTAACGGCAATGCGGGCCAAGCGGACGGCGGAAACACCCCTTGGCTGTCTGCGCGCGCTATTGCCAAGGTCAGCGATGACGGTGACGCCTTGGGTGTCGTCGCACCGTCTGTGCAGGCAGGACACCTGTTTAACCCCAGGGCCGAGAGCCCGTCCATCCGCAAGACGCCCGGAGTTGACCACAGCTCGTCGAAGCCAGTTCCGAAAGTGACCCGTGCGGCCGGCGGCAGCACGCCGGTCCCTCCCACCACATCGGCCAACTCTGTGCCAGGACAGGCAGCTGGGGCAGCGCGCACTGGCGTTGGCTCGTTCGGCACGGCTGAGCCTGGAGGAGCAGTTGGTGTTGTCACCCGAAGTGGCAATGGCGGCTTGAGCACCACCAGCAACAACATCAGCAACCACTCTGGCATGCCGGAGCCAGTACGGCGGATCGGGGCGCCGCCTAACACGGCGAGTCCCCTGGCCAACCGAGGCCAGTTCCGGCCACCGCCGATGAAGCGCGGCCCGCCAACGGACACGCCGGGACCTGGGGCCGGAGGTGCGACGACGCGGCCGCCGTTGGCAGAGGTCTCGAGCAATGTGTCTGGTGCGAGCTGCGGGGGCACAGCAGTGGCGACCAACGCTGGCGCCGTGGGCGGAGCAGACGTCAAACGGCAAAAGATTGCGTGAGTCTAGCGAGGTAGTCGAGGGCGAGGTAATTGATGGCAAGGGTTGTTTTCTTGTTTTGTTGATGTTGTTTTCTTCCTCTGGCCTACGGGCCTCGCGCGTGTTTCGCCGGTCATGACGAGTCTGTTCTCGTGAGGATTTACAGGCGTCTTGCAGGTAGGGCGTTCCGGCAGACGATAAAGTTGCAATATGTATTTATAGATGCGAGCAGCATGGTCGTGCACTGCGGTGTAGGTCGTCAGTGAGCCTGAGCAAGTCTTTGTCGTTGTTAGACAGTCAAAGTCACCATTCCCAGTCAACTTATCACGTGCCATGGAGTAGCCACGTTCTACCCTTCAGCACTGGATCTTCAAAATCCAGGCATCATTGCAATCTTTCTACATGCAGCGCTGCTGTCCGAGTCTCGCGTGGAGTTACGGATCCTTCATCGACTGTGTGTCGACCTTCCTCACAGCCTTGTGGGTTTTGATATGGCTGGTGCCTGATTGGCCAGAGCTAGTGCTCTGACAGTCGGGTCCCGGTGCCGATTCGCAAGGCTCAAGGCGCAATTCAACACTAAATTTTTTCGGGGATCAACAGAGGGGTCTCAATTTTTAGGTTTTTTCAGTTCCTCGACGCACCGCAATCGAAGCCAACAAGCCAAGACACAGAGTGCCTTCTCGCCGCCGTCTCTCCTTGTCCGAGAGAGAGAGAGAGAGAGAGAGAGAGAAAGCCATTGAAGCCTGCTATGGCGTCCACATTACTTGCCGGCCGTTCAAGGGCGCTGGCAGGAGTACATGTACGTGTCCAGAAGAGGGTTGCTCCTTCTGCCAAATAAACCTGCTGACGATCAAAGCGCCTCTCGCCGCGGCACTTACTTTCCCCCATACCGGCCGCTTCCCACCGCTGCTTCTCGACCGTCAACGACGCCGCTCCGCTTCCAGCCGTCTACGAGCGTCTATACAACAAGTATGCAACGGTACGGCGCGTGCTTGGCCGCGACCGCCGCCTGACGCTGGCCGAGAAGATCCTGTACAGCCATCTGGACGACGTGGAGGCCAACCTGTTGACTAACACGGACAATGGCCGGGCGATCCGCGGCAAGGCCAATCTGCAGCTCAAGCCGGACCGCGTCAACATGCAGGACGCCTCGGCGCAGATGGCACTGCTGCAGTTCATGACCTGCAAACTGCCGCAGACCGCCATTCCGGCCAGCATTCACTGCGACCACCTGATTGTGGGCGAGAAGGGCGCAGACGACGACCTGCAGGTGGGCATCGGCGCCAACGGCGAGGTCTTTGCCTTTCTCGAGTCGGCCGCGCGCAAGTACGGCATTGACTTTTGGCCGCCGGGTGCCGGCATCATCCACCAGACTGTGCTCGAGAACTATGCCGTGCCGGGCCTCATGATGCTGGGCACCGACAGCCACACGCCCAACGCCGGCGGCCTCTGCACCGTTGCCATTGGTGTGGGCGGCGCCGACGCCGTCGAGGCGCTGGTCGGCGCGCCGTGGGAGCTCAAGGCGCCGCGCATCCTAGGTGTGCGCCTGACCGGCCAGCTGAGCGGCTGGGTCTCGCCCAAGGACGTGATTCTGCACCTAGCCGGTCGCCTGACCGTGCGCGGCGGCACCGGCTTCATCATCGAGTACTCGGGCCCAGGCGTCGACACGCTGAGCTGCACCGGCATGGCCACGATCACCAACATGGGTGCCGAGGTCGGCGCCACCACGTCCGTGTTCCCCTACACGGCGGCCTCGGCACGCTACCTATCGTCGACACGCCGCGATGTGGCGGCGCGCGACGCCGCCCGCTTCCAGAAGTTCCGCGGCACGCAGGCGGCCTCGGCCACCGACCGCGATGCACTCTTCGAGTTCCAGGCGGACGAGGGCGCCGAGTTCGATGAGCTCATCGAGATCAACCTGTCGGAGCTGGAGCCGCACGTCAACGGACCCTTCACGCCCGACCTGTCCATCCCGCTGTCGGAGTTTGGGCAGACGGTGCAGCAAGAGCAGTGGCCCGAGAAGCTGTCGGCCGGCCTAATTGGCAGCTGCACCAACAGCTCGTACGAGGACATGACGCGCGTCGAGAGCCTGCTCAAGGCGGCGGCGGCAGCAGGTCTGCAGCCGGTGTCGGACTTTTACGTGACGCCGGGCAGTGAGCAGATCCGCGCGACGCTGGAGCGCGACGGCACGCTCGAGACCATCAACAACGCGGGTGGCGTGCTGCTGTCCAACGCCTGCGGGCCGTGCATTGGGCAGTGGAAGCGCCGCGACGGCGTCGACAAGGGCACGCCCAACGCCATCTTCACGTCGTACAACCGCAACTTCCGCGGGCGCAACGACGGCAACCTGGAGACAATGAATTTTCTGGCGTCGCCGGAGATTGTGACGGCGCTGGCCTTTGCCGGGTCGACGACGTTCAATCCGATCACGGATGCCATCCGCACGCCCGACGGCGGCGAGTTCCGGTTCCCGGCACCGCACGGGCTGGAGGGCCCGCCCAAGCCGTTTGACGAGGGCCGGGCGGCGTTTGCGGCGCTGGTGCAGAAGCCGGATGCGTCGGTGGAAGTGGCGATCGCGCCGACGTCGGAGCGGCTGGCCGTGCTGGAGCCGTTTGACGCGTTCCCCGACGACGACCTGACAGGCCTGCGCGTGCTCGTCAAGGTGGCGGGCAAGTGCACAACGGACACGATCTCGGCGGCGGGCCCGTGGCTCAAGTACAAGGGCCACCTGCCCAACATCAGCGCCAACACGCTGAATACGGCGGTCAATGCGGCGACGGGCGAGGTCAACGTGGCGTACGACCTGGACGGCAGCAAGAGCACGATCCCGGAGCTGGGACTGCGGTGGCGGGAGCGCGGGCAGCCGTGGCTGGTGGTGGCCGAGCACAACTACGGCGAGGGCAGCGCGCGCGAGCACGCGGCGCTGCAGCCGCGGTACTTGGGCGCGCGCGTTGTGGTAACCAAGTCGTTTGCGCGCATCCACGAGACGAACCTGAAGAAGCAGGGCGTGGTGCCGCTGACGTTTGCCGACGAGGCGGACTACGACCGCATCGACGCGGGCGACGAGGTTGCTACTGTGGGCCTGTACGCGATGCTGAAGAACAAAGGCCAGGGCGACGTGCAGCTGCGCGTCACCAAGAAGGACTCGGGCGAACAGTTCCTGGTCCCGACCAAGCACGCCATCAGCAAGGACCAGGCGGGCTTTATCTTGGCCGGCAGCGCGCTGAACATGTTGTCGCAGCGGTAGGGTGGAGAAGTGGAAGCAAGTAAAAAGGAAAAAGGAGTAGGCGCAGTTGTCTGGATTTCTACTTTGATTTCGCGCTGATTTGGACCATATATGCATTTTGGACACAGCGTCTCACGATACACAGCGTATACTGCGGGTAGCCTCGTCGTGTTAGCGAGTGTGACATGTGATGGCATTGACGTGACGGCTGATCCCTAATATTTCCTACTCTATCAAACCATGATCCCTCCGGCAAAGCCGCTTTCCTAAAGACTCTTCCAATATTCCATTATTCCCACCCATACATCAATGTGCGTTACATTAATCCCTTGTTAGCCGTTGACGCGTCAGTTGTGATAATGAAAACGAAGAGAAGCAATCCCAAAAATCACAGTGCTCTCCTAGGAGAACCGAAGCCGAAATACTCAAAAAAAAGTAAAAAGAGACCGCCAATAGTCATCTGCCCATCCGTGGCTATTTTTGCCGGCTGTAGTGCCTCCGGTGCTCTTCGTCTTGCTTGAAGAGGCCCATAAAGGCCATCCAGCCCCGGTTTTGCAACGTCTCCGGGGGTAAGTTGCCCGACCAGGTATTCGGCAGGTGCATTTGTGATGATGGTGGACTACCACTACCACTGCCAACAGCATCAGACGGGCTTTGGACAGTGGCTTGTCCCGCCGACGATGCCGTTTCTTCCTCCCGCAGCCGCTGTTGCTGCTGTCGCCGCTGCTGGGCACTGCGCTGCGCGGCCAGGCCAAATTGCGCCTTGCGTCCGCCGCGGGCCTTGATTTCTCGCTGCTTGGCCTCGTGCCATTCTCCGGTCCTTGGCGTCACCCAGCGCGTGCGTGGATCAAAGTGCGCATATGCGTACGACGATGCTGGAGATGCCAGTGATGCCAATGCGGTAAATGGTGCCCCTTGCCTATGGACGGAGAGCAGGTCGATGGGCAGGATTGTGAGCGCTGCTTCTGCTGCGGCTGTCGCGGCTGCCGCAGCCAGCTGGGATCTCGACGCAACCACAGCGCCCGGTGGCGGTCGGAGGGGGGCCACGTCTGCATCGTGATTGTAGATAAACGAGTCTAGAGTCAGCACCTTCGCCAGCGCCCGGTGCCACCGCTCCCGCTCTCGCTCCCGCTCTTCCAATCGCGTTGCCAGAATGTTGATCCGTTTTTCCCGATCGCCCTGGGTTGCAGGCCCTGTCGCGAGCGTTTGTGGCTGCTTCCCCGCCGCGGAGTCCCGTTGTTGCCTAGGGCCATTCTGGATTCTCGAAAGCGACACGCTCCTCCCGCCATCGCCGCGAGAGTCGTGTGATGCGGTTGCCACCTGTAATGCTGGACTATCATCTGGCTGGTCGCTTTCTTCATATTCGGCTCTCGACCGCTTGCTGAGACGGTTGGCACGAGACTCAGCCGGGCTCTCCGTCTCGGCGGGTATGTCACCGTCCTGGTCGAGCGACCTCCTGTTGTGCTTCGTGTTTCTGGTGACAGCACCATGAAAGCACGAGTCATCACCTACGGAGCGCGGGCAAGGTGTCGGGGCACTGCTCTCTTGGGATTTGGAACTCGTCGCAGCTGGTGTTGGCGGTGTCAGCATTGGCGTCTGCGAGGACGACAACGGCGTCATCACAGAACCGTTTGTGGCTGACATCCTTCTCAAGGAAGAGGAGGATAAGTGGTGGTTCCGGCTCTCATGCTGCCTTGCATCCTGAGCGGGATCATCGCCCGGTCGAGCAACTGGGTTGGACGAGCCCCGGGCACCTCTTCGAGTGCTTTGCAGTTGTGTCAAATGGCGGATGCATAGTGGTGTTCCTGAAAATGCTCGTTCCGCACAGTTTGCAGAGCCACAGAGCGTCTTGAAGTCTGGCGCGTGGCTGTTGGCGACGACGTCGGCCGTTCGTCGGCCGGCCATCCTTGATCTCGTGTTGAGCTTTCACGCGTAGCTGACGTCAGGCCCACCAGAGGACAAGAGTAGTCCGGCGCCTACCACATGGCGGAGTATGAGTGTTCTGAGTCGGGCTGCGTGGGTTGCAGGGTTTGCAAGGTCAGCGTGGGTACGGACGCTAGATATAAGGGACGTTTGACCAGAAAGAGATAAGAAGATGCCCCGTCTCAGGTCTTTTCAGTTTCTTATTGCGGTCGTCATCCAGGCACGCCCAGCGGCTTCGCACGGAACAGTCCTTCACAGCCGTGCGTCTCGGCAATAGATGCCTTGTTGTCCGCCACAGCCTTTGGTCCCGGCGCCAGATTTGAGACCGCATGCCAAGCAAAGCGTCGACGCACAGAGACTGGCCCGCTGGGACTCCAGAAGGTGGCAGTCAAGGCCAAGGGCAACCACAAAAGCCAGCCAACCTTGGCCTTGCGTGGGGTTGATGACAGCTCTTCCGCGAACCACAATCAGGCCAGGGCAATGGAGCCAGGTGGGAGGAAGCAATGAAGCAGGGAACAGCTGCTCGGCAGCGCGCCAACTGAGGCTCGCGGAGCCAGAAAATGGCACACGGCCGAGTTGAGAGACGCAACGGCCGCTGCTTGCTCGCTGGAGGAGACAGATTCCGCGTAGAACCAGAAGAGCCAATGTGCAGCAGTCTGACCTTTTACCATTTGGTCATCATAGACGGGGCGAGGGTGAAAGCAATAGTACGGCAGGCGAACAGATGGTGCAGCGGTGAAGAGACAGAAAGGAGGGGCCTCACTCACCAGACGAGAAAAATGCAATTCGACTCCGTCGTGGAGCGCCACCGACACAACGGCCGGCCGCAGGCGTCAGCGCTTGAACAGTGGCTCTCACAGCCCCCAGACCGACAGCTAAAGCCCGTCGGTTTCTGCTATTGGTGATGATGCCAAATGAGCCTTTGCACAAACCTTCCAAGACTTGTGGAATCGCAAGCGCCTGCGGTATCAAACGCCGGCTTGTTGGGGCTGGGGCAAAGAGGATGAGGGCAAAAAGAGCAAATGACGCGCCCTGCAGCTTGACAGCCGCTGGCGGGAAACGGCAGCGCTGGCGAAAACGGCGTTGGAACGGGTGGTTTTGCGACGTGTCTTGGTTGCGCAAGACGTAAGGCAAGCCAGGATGTCCAGTCCTTGCTGCAGTGTGACAGCAGGTCCAAGAGTCGTTCTATTCAGCCTTCCCCGGGTTGGAACAACAATCGGCCGCAGCTCTGCGGGGTACTCGTAGTCTTTCTACACTCTATGCACTGATTGGCTGGAAAGGGGCTCAAGTGTGGCCTTAATTATTGGGCATGATAAATGCTAAGCCTGGTACGGAGTACACCCACAATGGCACGGAAATACGGGGCACAGAGTGTTAAGACAAGGGCCAACGATGCGCGCTACGGAGCAGGGCTGGAACTGGAAGCAGCGATCATCAACGACACTTCTCGATTCTGCAATCGCTGCTGCAGACGAAATCTCCGGGAGAAGAATACAACGCCCGACCTCTCCCTTTCCCCTCCCCCTCCCGCCTCCCGCGCGGCCGCCATGGACTTTCTCAAGTCGGCTGTCGCATCGGCCATTGCGAAAGGGCCACCTTTCCCTTACACGTTTGGCGACCGCGTCGACCTCGACCCCTCGATCTGGACGTTGTACAACGGAACGCGCCGGGTTCGTCTCACTTCTCAAGACACCACGGCGATGTCTGCAATGACCGCTGTGTTTGCTAACAAGCATCTCGATTTTCTCTCTCCAGGAAGACGGGTCCAACTGTAGTATCTTCTCCTTCGATGCGACCTCGAATAAGGCACGCCTGCCCCTGGCGAGAAACGCTCTAAAAAAGCTGCGGACCCTGCGGCACCCTGGCGTCATCAAGGTGCTGGATACCGTCGAGACGGACTCGTACATCTACATCGCCACCGAGCGTATTGTCCCGTTGCGGTGGCACCTTAAGCGGAAGAGCCTTAGCCCCGAGACCCTGAAATGGGGCCTCTTCAGCATCGCGGTACGCGAGAAATGAGATAGTCGTGTGCTTTTGCTTTTTGGCTGGCTGCTTATGCTGACCTTATGGCTCACACTTCGCAGCGCACAATCAAGTTCATCAACGACGACGCATCGTCTGTCCACGGCGCACTGAAAGTCGCATCCGTATTTACGTCAGAGAGCGGCGAGTGGAAGCTGGGTGGCTTCGAGGTGCTCAGCAATGTCAAGGATGACGAAGCCATCATCTATGTGAGATGCACCCCCCGAGGTCGGCGCGTGAGGGATCACCATGTCGTTATGCGCCCGCGGGATGACTGACCTCTGCTCTCAGAACTATGGCAGCCTCGTGCCCGATGCCGCGCGCTATACGCCGCCCGAGCTGGCACGCGGCGGCTGGGACGCCATCAAGCGCAGCAACCATTGGGCAGTTGACTCCTTCGGCTACGGCGTTTTGATCTACGAGGCGTTCAATGGAGACTATAGCGGCAGCGACCAAGCGGGCCAGACCAAGAATGTGCCGCCCACCATGCAGACGGGCTACAAGCGCTTGGTGAATGCAAACGCCAAAGCGCGGATAAGCGTAGCCAACTTCCTGGACATGGGCCAAAGGAAGGGCGCCTTTTTCGACTCGCCCCTGATCAAGCTCACGGACGGCATCGAGAAGCTCGGAGTCAAGACCGAAGCAGAGCGCGAACAGTTTCTCGAGTATGTTTTTTCAAAAGTGCATCGTTCCATTTGCTTTCTGCTTCGCCTGCTAAACAACGTCAACCCAGCGACCTCAACGATCTGACCGACGACTTTCCCGAAGATTTCTTCAAGCTAAAGGTGCTTCCGGAACTGCTCACGTCGGTCGAATTCGGCGGCGGCGGGCCGAAAGCATTTAGCATCGTCATGAAGATAGCCACAAAACTGTCCAGTGACGACTTCGAGGCCAAGGTCACGCCCGTCGTGCTCCGCCTGTTTGCCAACCCAGACCGGGCCATCCGCGTGTGTCTGCTCGACAACCTGCCGCTGATGATCGACCGCTTTCCCCAGCGCATTGTAAGCGACAAGATCTTTCCGCACGTTGTGAGCGGCTTCACAGACATCGCGCCGGTTGTGCGCGAGCAGACACTCAAGTCCGTCCTTGTATTTATTCCCAAGCTGTCCGACCGCATAATCAACGGCGAGCTCCTCCGCTACCTGGCGAAAACAGCCAACGACGAGCAGCCCGGCATCCGGACGAACACCACCATCTGCCTCGGCAAGATTGCCAAGAACCTGGGCGTGTCGTCGCGCGCCAAGGTTTTGATGGCGGCCTTCACGCGGTCCTTGCGCGATCCGTTCGTGCACGCTCGTAATGCCTCCCTGATGGCGCTAGCCGCCACGTCGGAATTCTTCTCGCCTGAGGAGATTGCCACCCGAATCCTCCCAGCCGTCTGTACGGTCCTTCTTGACAAGGAAAAGCTGGTGCGCGATCAGGGTCTCAAGACCATGGACGTGTTTATGCAGCGCATACGCAAGGCTGCCGCGGCGTTGCCAGATAGCGCGCTGCCGCCATCTGCGCTGCCAGGAGAGACCAACGGCGTTGCGCGCATGAGCACGCCACAGCCCGACGTCAGCAATGCGTCGTTGTCCAGCTCATGGGCAGGCTGGGCCATTTCGTCCTTCACAAACAAGCTCTCGGCTGCTGCTGGCGAGATCCAGCAAGGCGGCGCAGCGACGTCGACGCTGCCGACCGCGGCGACGGCCAGCAGCTCCGTGCCGGCACGACCGTCGGTTGGGAGCCGACCAAACATGCTCAGCCCGTCAACATCGTCTGCATCTACGCTGCACCGGCAGGCCGTGCAGTCGCCTTCGGCGTCGCAACCAATGTCACGCAACTCGTCGTCCTCCAACATGGCGGGTGACTCCTTCTTTGCAGATCCGGCTGACGATGCGGTCGATGATGACGACGACAACATCGGCAACGGCGGTGCCGCAGACGGCGCCTGGGGTTCCATGGACAATGCCTTTGAGGAGGAGGAAGAAGGGGGCAGCGAAACATGGGGTGCAACAGACGAAACAAAAAAAACACCGGCTGCGAGCCGCACCGTCAGCGGCAGCAATGGCGTGGGCAGTGCTGTAAGCGGCGCGGTGCAGCCTTTCGGGAACGACGATGCGGAACCAGACTTTGCCGGCTGGCTGGCCGCACAGCAAGCGGCCAAGAAGAAGACGAGTCTTGCCAGCAAGGCCGTCGCCAGTGGTGGTGGTCTGCCCAAGGGGCTTGGCAAAGCCGGCGCCGGAGCTGCGGGCGTTGCCAGGCGGCCAGCGCTGGGTTCTGCTACGTCATCGACAAGTAAGGTGGCAGTTGTCAAGCCGGCGGCCAAGCCGAAGCCCACGAAGAAGATTGATCTGGCGCCGAAGAATGACGGGGCTGAAGATGAAGACGGCTGGGGCGACGGGTGGTAGAAAGGAATAGGGGGTCATCTGTTGTATAATCCTGGGTTTCGGATATGAGCTCTCTGAAAGGAGGGCACTCTTTGTTTTTGGCACATCATGGCAACGGCGCTTCAACAGGGATAGGAATTTTCCATTACTCTTTCCTGGCGCTTCAAAAAATGAAACAGATTTCCTCATGATTATTCATTCTTCCTTTTCCAGCTCGGCCCTGACCTCCAACTTTACCCGGCATGGCGTGAAGATGTGTAGATGGCAAAGAAGAGATGGTGCCTACCCAGCTGCCTCGGCCGGAGCCGCGGTGATGTAGCATTCATCCTACCTACCCAAGGCACCCCCAAGCTCTCTACAACAACGCGATGCTTTCGTCACATGCCCGCATCACGCGAGAAGCAGCCACTACCGGCGAGTCTTCCTGCGCGGCGGTCCATAAAGCAGACAGACCAGAGATGCGATCACCCGGCTCCAGTAGCAGGAGCATAAGGGGAAGGGAAGGCACGGAGCCGGCCACGAGCGGGAAACAGGCTGAGAGACCCTGCTAGACAAAGGAGCGGTGTTGTGATCCGAGGACAGGGAAAGACGACGGGGGAGGGTGGAAGTTGCTGGGTATCAAAATGGGAGGTGAAGAGAATGGGGATGATTTGTCGTCTGCCAGCCTGGCTGCCTGCCAGCCCGGCTCGCTCATTCTCCCTCTCAGTCTTGTCACCGCGTGTCCGAGTAGTCGTTTAGGGCCACGCACACGGCGCCGCGGTGATGGCCATTGTACTGGCGGATAACCTGCTGGCTGCGCAACTCCCACAGGCGGGCGTAGTGGTCGGAGGAGGCGGTGACGAGGTAGGCGGAGTCGGCGCTAAAGGCACAGTCCCAGACCCAGCGCTGGTGCTGGTTGAGGGTGGCGTAGAGGGCCAGCGACTTGGCCTCGGCGCCGGGGGAGACGGGCGTGGGGTCGACGTTCCAGATCTTGGCGGTGTGGTCGGCGCCGCAGGTGGCCAGGCGGTTGCCGTCGGGCGACAGCAGGATGCGCGTAATGTAGTCCGTGTGGGCACGGAAGTAGGCGACGGGCACGGGCCGCGTGAGCTCGTAGGACGGCAGCAGCTGCCAGACAAAGACGTGGCCAGTGTCATTGGCCGCGCACAGCAGGTTGCCGTCGGTGCCCATGGTGACGCAGCTCACAGGCGTGTTGCCGTCCGGGATCAGCTCGTGCGTGCAGTTGTTCTCGCCCAGGTCCCACACGCGGATGCTGCCGCTGCGGTCGCAGCTGACAATCTCGCCCTGGTTCGGGTGCACCACCACGTCGTTGACCGCGTAGCCGTGGTTGTAGCTGCGCTGGATGGCCGCCGTGCGCGCGTCCCAGATCTTGACCGTGCCGTCCTCGGAGCTCGTCACCATCCACTTGCCGTCGCAGTGGAACGCCACCCCCGTCACGTTGTTCGTGTGGCCCTCAAACACCAGCAGCGGATTCGGGTTCGACGACTTGATGTCAAACAGCTTGACTGCCCGGTGCCCGGCCACCGCTAGGAACCGCTTGTCCGGCGAGATGCATAGCCGGTTAACCTGCGAGTCCGGATGTTGGATGGTGCGCGAGCAGATGCCCGAGAGTGCCTCCCAGAAACGGATGGTATGGTCGTAGCCAGCTGCAGAGGGTGGGGGCGGAGGGGGGGAACGACGGGTCAATAAGGTGTCTCAGAGAAGCAAGCAAACGACAAACCTGTTTCACCTATTTCTAAACATACCTGTACATAGGATGACGGACATGATGACGGGTGTGGTCGCGGCACGATTGTCCGCTACGTGTGTGGCAGGAAATCTGAAAGGGGCTCGGGAACAGTCGTCCAGACTCAGCGTGGCTCGCAGCTTGTCCATCACGATGTGGGTAGCTAGTTTTGGTCACGTGTGTATTAGTCATGACGGCCAGAGTATGAACGACGAAGCACTTCGTGCACACGGAGTATCTTACAACGAGCTGTTTAAAAAGTGTCGATAAGATGAAGCAAATGGACAAAAGAGGACTCTCTACCAGCTTAGGTAGCCAATGGGTCTGAAGCAGATACCTGTATCCTACCACGGGAGTTCTTGCTGATGTTCCTGGCGGGCTGGGCATAGGACCAATACTCCGTGAATCACGACCTGCTCTCCTACACTCACGCTACTCAAGCCAGAACAACACGCATCCTTTCACGTACGGCCATAGATACTGGAAAGTACGGGATCCCGTCCGCTCTCCCCTAGTCAAACCAGTAATCGGCGGATTAGTAGTTGGGTCGGTGACGACCAGCGAATACCCGCTGCTGTACGTTTTTTTTCTCTACGATACTCTACGAGGCGGGATACCAACGGCTTCCCCAGCTTACTCGGATCCTGAGAGGTACTCTGTAGCTGGCCGTGCCGGTGTGGTAGCCGGTGTCAATATCGTTGCCCACCGGCGCCATGGTGGTCGAAATGCAGGCCGCCGGGCCACGATGACGCTACGCAAAAGTATGCCAGTCGGATTCTTCAGTACCTCCCCCGGCTCCTCCTCTACGTTGGCCAAGACAGCGGCAGCTACCTTGAACATACTCGCCAAGCTGGTAGGATAGTTTTTATGCCAGTTCAGTTCAGTGGTTCTACAACTACACGTGCAACGCCCCTGGGATTTAGTCTATCTCTTGTTCCCTTTCACGACAACACCACCCTCTGCGGGACCAGTATTATTTTGGTTTCGTATGTTTGATTTGAAACGACTGTGCTATCTCTGGTATTAGTACTTGTCCTATCTGTAGGTACCCAGTCAGTTCTCAGCGTCTAAAGTGTTCTCGAGTCTCGACGCTCTCAGCTCAGCAAGAAAAGAGAAGAGCGATTTGTTGCTTACGTCGCACGGATGTGTGTGAGGAAGCACTGCAGCAGATTTGTCGTGTATATATTAAGAAGCACTTACACTTCTATCACAAATCGCCTACATCGGCAGGAGAGCGATCGTTGTGTCTCTCTCCGGATCGCCGGGTAGAACGAGAGCTGCTTTGTCCATCAAGCTCCAGGAAATAAATAAAGAGAAAAAAAGTATGAACGAAAGGACCACAAGAACAAAAGAAAGAGAAATGCAGAGCCGCCATCACTTGCGCGGGCCGCTTGCGGTTCCGCTGCCCCCGTTGCTGCCGCTCCGATTGCCTCCAGCTGCGCGGGCCTCTCCTCTGCTGGATCCTTTCTTGTTTCGGGCAAACGACGAGCCACGTTCCGAGGGAGACAAAGAGGAGGAGGAGGATGAGGAGGACGGCGAAGACGACGGTGACGGCGATGGCGATGGTGGAGAGGAGTGAGTGCCCGCTTCCACTGCACGGCCCTGCCGACCCTGCCGGCCACGGCGCAGACTGGCTGTGCCGAAGTCGTCACCTCCAAAGACAAGGCCGTCTCGAGCGGACAGCTGGCGATGGGCAGGCGAGGTCGAAGCAGCCTTGTGCTGATGGTAGCGTGGGGCAGCCTGCTTGGTAGATGGCGGCGGTGACGGAGACGGCGACCGAATTCTGCCAAGAGGCCAAGGGGATGCCAGGCCGGCCAGCGACAGAGGCGCGGAGGCGACAGCGGCGGCGGCAGCGGCGTTGTTTTTAGCTACTGCGCTGCCGCGTGGCGACGGCCGGCTATGGGGGCAGGGGGCCTCGATGTAGGCCTTGCCGTGGCAGTATACACACGAGGAGCATCTGGTTGAGTGTCAGTAGGAGAGAGCAAAAAGACAGTAGAGCTTCTTCACTCACGCGGTATAGCTGCCGCAGCAGTATGAGCACGATTCGATGATCTGCGCGCAGCCGCAGTGCTTTCGCGGCCAGCCGTAGACAAACTCGTCGGGGAAGTATGGACTGGCCATGTCTAGCAGCAGGCGGCAGGGTACGTCGGGGGTGTCGGGTACAGGAGTTACAGAGACGCCAAAGGAACATGAAAAGGAAACAAAAAAAGCGAGGGAGCTTTTCCAATAGAAGGGGGAGTCGGAGGTGGTTCTATAATCAAATCAACCGTCACCACCCGGATGAAAATGCAACGGCCAGAAGAAGGAACAGCCAGGGAAGAGAAGGTGTGAAAGAAAAGGGAGGGGGGTGTGAGGAGAAGATTGTTCCTTCGTCGTGGCTCCAATGATCGGAAGACGTGAATGTTTCGACGTCGTGTTTGTGGAATGTCTGGGCGTGGCGTTCTGGTCTGGACGCTGCACTCGCCAAAGTCTGCAAGCTGCCTGTTCCTCCAGCCACATCCGCGTGCCCGAAGACTGCGCGAGGAACGGATCATAGGGCCAGGATGTGCGTTTACATGGCTTAGCCTTGTCCGTGCCTCTCTCACACTCTCTCTCTACATCTTGGTGGTCTGCGGCTCTTTATTGACTGTAGAGAAGGAGAAAGAGGACGACGTTTGGGCTGTCATACACCGAGCTTGTCGAACTCGCGAGAAGGTGGCAAGGGAGCGCGAATAGGAAACAGTCAGCAGTCGTTTTGAAGAAGAAAGTATAGGCATCCTGCATGTAGCCTGCATGGAACATGGACGTGGAGGAGAGGGGGGAGGGTGGGTGGAAAATGCAGGCTAAGCCACTCTCCACGAGAGATTTTTGAGAGCGTCGAAATCGGATCATTCCTCGAAAGGGGACGAAAAGGATCGAAGGAGGCGGAGAAACATTGCTCTCCCCTCCTCCTCCCCTCCTCCTCCCCCCTTCCCCTTCCCCCTTTCTCTCTCCCCCCCTACCACCCCGCGTCCATGGCCTTCGCTGGAGGCGTCATGTTTTCGGTGTGTCCGTGTTGACTGTGGTGCATCACCGGTGAAGGATTCATGCTGAGACATCAGGAAAAAAGAGAAGGAATCAGACAGAGAGATCCTCCTGTGAGGTTGCGCAGAACACTGCAGCTTACGCCATGCACCGGTCTGCTATTCTGCGCTGTACGAGGCTCTTTCTTTCTTCTCTTTCCCCCTTGTGTCACCAGGTACAACTGGACAAGAACGAACCACGCAGCTGTCTCGCAAAAAATCGCCTCGTACGACAACCCCGTTCTCGCCAGTTGAGTCGTTCCTTTGTTCTGCGGTCCCGAGGTCTTTGCCTGGTGCGACCGCGGAACGGGTAGAGAGCGGGAGAGAGAGATCTCACATCTCTCGCACTGCTTCCTTTGCTCTTTATGATTTCTGATATCCAAACCCTCGGGCCGTCTGCTGCAAATGGTATTGGGGGCTGAAAGACAAAGTGCAATTAACTACCTACTTCGGCGCTGCTAATATCGGCGACTGAAAAACACACAGTAAACAGAAAAACGAAAGGGGGAACGCCGGCACTTGGGAAGGAGGAAAAATGAAAAAAGATGTACAGAAACCCGGGAATAGACTATAGCAACGACAACATGGGGGGAGGTTGAGAGACTTGAGGGTAGGTTGAGGGAAAGGGACAAATACAAAGAGACAAAAGCACATTCCATTGTCCTGCCAGGCTTGCCGCCTCTGCCCGTCCAAGACAGAGACCGATCCAACAGCTGGTTCGCCGCTGGAACACAACCCGGCATAGACTATACCCCCGAGGGAAAGAAACCTTCAGAGCAGAAGCCGTAGGAGTGAAGGGCCGAAAACACGTCGACGTCGAGCCCTAGACAACGAGCCGTACACAACGATGATCAGAACGACGGCGCCGTGTAGATCAACGAGCCCAGGACCACCGCTCCCCCGAGTGCGGCAATGCCAATCTTCTCCACTGCCGCCCATGCCCGGCCCCTGCCCGTCTTCGTCGCTTGGATCGCTGCCTCGGTGGCCTTACGCTTGACAGCCGGTCCGGACTGTGACGAGCTAACTTGCTTGTCCCCGGCCACTGCCTCCGAGGACGAGGCTGTTGTCTTGGCGTCGGCAAGCATCTCATCCGCCTTGCGCTTTTTGTTTTCCTTTGGCTTCGTCGGCTCCTGGAACACCGCCTCGAAAGCCTCGCCCATGGCCACATCGTCCAGCTCGTCCCCCTCGGTTGCCACAGCCTTGCCCACAGAATCTGCTCGGCTTGCAGGTGCCCTGGCTGATGCGTTTGCGGCATCTTCCATGACGTACACTGCATCGAGGTCATCCATGCTAAAGTCCTGGCTGTCGAAAAAAGCGCCAGGAACAGCAACACAGACTCTGTCGGCAGTGCCCTCCATGACCAGTGCTGCTTTTTGCGGCGATGGGTTCAGGATCGAAGATATGTCGCATTTGTTGGTCGCCGCCCCAGCATCCGCCGTCTTCCGGGCTGCATCCTGGCTGGCCAATGCCCGAACCTCGCTGATGATTTTTTGCAGCTCTCGGAGCTCTCGGTCAAAGAGCTGGCTTTCGTCGCCGTCAGCACCTTCGTCATCGTCACTGCCACCGTCGCCCGCCTCTTCCCCCTCCTCCTCTTCCTTCTCGTCGTCGTTCTCCTCTTCCTTCTCGTCGTCGTTCTCCTCTTCCTTCTCGTCGTCGTCGTCCTCCTCTTCATCGCCCTCCTCATCCTCCTCCTCTCCTTCGTCCCCCTCTTCCGCGCCGACGTCCTCATCGTCCTCAAGCTGGCCCCCATCGTCCGAAGATACGGCCACATCGTCGGTCTCTTCGCCAATATCATGATCGTGGTCGCCGCCATGTTCGGCGTCATCCTTGTCGAGATCCTCTTTGTCCAACCGCATCACCGCATCGCCCACGTCGCTCGATTGGGAGGATTGCCCGTCGGTAGAGCCCAGCAAACCGTCCTTCAGATCGAGTTCAGGCACATCGTCGGGTTCGTCGTCCGCCGGCGACATCCTGGGGCTCGTATGGTCGCAGCTGCTTACACAGTCGCAGTCGCTGGTGTCTGACATTCCATCGAGTGAGTCGGGCGCACAATAGGAGCGAGCTCGCTCGACCGTAGGTCTATTTCGACTGCGTTAGCATGGCATGGAAGAATGATCAAAGGATAAGCGGCCAGGACGTACGTGGTGGCGTGGGCGGTAAAGGTCGCCTTGCAGGTAGCCGGGTAGAAGACGTCCAAGCCACGGGAGACATAGATTCCAAAGCGGACCGTGTCACCGGTCTTGATCAGGCAGTCCACGTCCTTCTCGATAACGGCATCGTTTACGGCGGTGCCGTGCAAGGACCCAGTGTCTCGGACGCGAAGGGCCTGGAGGGAAAAGTCAGTACGGGGGATACGGTCCGTGATTTGGCAAAACAAGAGCAGAGCGACAAGAACATACCCCCTCGACAAAGTCTGCTACAATCTCGGCGTGTGATCGCGAGACAACGGCACTGTCAAAGAAACCATTGTCCACTGCGGGGTTGAGGCCCTTGCTGGGTGTCTTGGATGCGCGCCCGATTTTGACCGTAGGGTCGGCCTGTGTCAGGCAGAACTTTCGTTCGAGAATCTGGCCATCTTTTGGAGGGGCGTCAATTTGCGTGAGGACTAGATCGACTGCTTCGGTGTCAGTGACCAAAGCGACGCGAAGCATAGGGAGAGGGGAAGTCGACACGTACTGTAGCTGAAGGGAGGCTGCTCCTCTTGCTGGGCAGACATGTTGGTCGGATATCACGGGAAGCGAGCTAGGCAGGCAGAGCAACAGAACAAACGGCCTGAGACGTCAGGAAAAGGCACATCAGCTCCGGCGCCGTCGATGCGAGGCGTCTCAAGAAAGGATGCGGGGGGCGAGGCTGCGACAGGCGGGAGGACAGAAGAGTGGACACCGATAAAACACTTGAGGGGGGTAGACTGAAAGGGTGAGCCAAGGGTTGTGATGGTGTGGAGCAGGACAAAGGGAGACTGTGGAGCGAGAAGAACGGGGGAAAGCAAGACGAAAGAAATGGTGATGTGATGTCGAAGGAGTAGGTGAGGTTGAGCATAAGATACGGGATGAGGGCATTTACAGTGAATAAGGTGGGGTCTGACAGGCCGAAGCAGGCAGCAGGTCGTGTTAGGCTGACTTATCGCCGGCTTATCACAGCTGGGGCGGGGTCGACTGCTTAGAGCATGGCCTTGTTCTTGTTGGATGCGAGTTCCTTGCGCTGCGTCAGAGACTCGAATGAGAGAGATAAGAGAAGGCAGAACACGCTGGAAGATTAAGAAGGAGCATCCTCCGAAGTGTATCTTACAGTCTAGGCGATAGAGGAAGGGCCTGGCTGGCCATGAAGCACGGTCTGGTCACTGGACAAACGTATGGAGTAGGGGTGTGCTGTTCGAATAGGCCCACTTCCCAGCGGGGATGGATCATCCCGTCAGTGGAGCAGTCGCTGGAATAATCCATAGCGTGTGTTCACCACGACATGAGCCATCTTCGCCGACTATCACCACAAACTGTCCAGCAAAGCGCCATCTCCCATCAACTGCGGCTGACACAGGCAACTTGGCGTGTGCTATACCCTATTGGGCCTCAATGAACTGTACCGATTGATGTACATCTTGGCCTGTTTTGTAGGCACCTCCGTCTGTCACTTTTACAGCGCCGTTTCCATGGCTGACAGCATTCGACTGTTCAATAGCATCAGTGGGCGGCAATCGAAGGATGTTGATAGCCTCATGAACGGCCGCGTTCAGCTCCACAGCCAGCTCAGTGCAGCTGCATCCCGTCTCGATGCTATTTGGTGACTGATGCTATTGCAGCTTCGGTCAGTATCTAGCAGTCCAGAGCTTGCTGGACCCAGGCGTCGTGAGGACGCACGACTGTGTCTCGGCGTCATGGAAGCAGCCGGCCTTGCAGTACATACTGCTCGGCGCAGTTGAAGAGGACGATATTCGGCCCGGAAGGGTCGATGGGATGGCCGACGATGGTCGACACCTCGGCATTGCTAACCGTGAAGGTTGCTGGGAGAACTCGCTTTATTTTCTGTTGGGCTTGAAGAGAAGAGCGGCAGCTCAGTGCCGTCACCGGATATCGCATGCCGTCGAGAGTGGATGACATGTGAGAGCAGAAGACATGGAGGAGAGGAAATATACGAAGAGAACATGGTTTTCTACACCGTAATGGTTGTTGCCTACAACGGGGTAATGGGGTGTGACTTCCACTTTGGCCAGTCCACCTCTTCGTTCATCGGAGGCTACCTCTCGAACTTACAGCTCGATAGTGCACTTTAAGATCGCTCCAATACCAACGCGTTCCGCCTCCACTTTTTACATTGCGGGGCTATGCTGCCTTCTGAGCCATGACTCTTACATTCCTACGCAGTAAGACTGTAAGACTCTTACATTCCTACGGAGTAAGCCTCTGACTCGTTCCGGCTCGACACCACTTTTTGCCCCTTTGGGTGCTTCACCGTCATTTCACACACGTCTCCCTCGACCGCATCTTTGTGCGCCTAGAAATACGAAGCTCATGGACCGATATCTAACTACTGATTTCTACACGTTCACAGCTCATCGACCACCGATATTGAATCGACAGGCGCAGACGTAAACAGCTTGCAACTCTTGGAACTCTCTCTTCAGCGACCATCCCCGCCGTTCGACAGCGATGCGCGACATGCGGAAGAAGGCTCTTACCGAGAGCCTCAAAACAACTTCGCGCAAGGCCCGTCGTCGCCCCGAGTCGCTTGCAGGCTCCGACAAGTCAACGCCAAAGGGCGGTTCTGGGAATAGCTCTCGCAAGCCCTCGCGACAGGCTTCGGCTGCCAACTCGAACGCGGGCAGCCGCTACGCGTCCGAAGATGAAGGCGATGGTGGGCTGTCCAATGCCGACATTGGACGGCGCCTGCGCAACCTTCGGCTTGCACCGGGCTCGCATCTCGCCGAGTCGACGCGCTATCGACGTGGCCGGGACGACGACGGCGACGACGACGACGACGATGCTGCTGACGAGTCGGACGAATCCGATGGCGACAGCGGCGACTCATTTGATGAGCTCGACGCCGAAGACCTTGCTACCAACGCCCACCTCTGGCGCCTCGCCTTTGCAGACGTCATCAGCACGCTAGAAGACCGGAAACGCGCAAGCGCCACCGAGCTCACGAGGGCGCTCTCAAAGTACGGGCTGCTGCTAAAGACCATCTACAGCGGCGAGGCTGTTGCCGATGCGCTGGCGGTGATCCTAAAGGAGCTGCCTAAGAGCATCCACCGCACCAGCGACGATGGCATAAAGAAGCTGGCGCTCGACGACCTCACGCTAACGGCGCTCTCCTGCGCCGACGATTCCGATGCGGCAGACGTATTCGACAAAACGTTTGCGTCCGTCAAGCACGTTGTCCAGGATCCGGATGCCACGGAGGCGCAGAAGACGGCCGCAATTCTAGCACTGGGTGTCATTGTGCTTGCCGGCAACGCGATCCAGTCGACCGTCCGCGAGCTCTTGAAATTCCTCCTCGAGATGGTCGAGACGGACGGAGACTCGGTCTCGGCCCTCGACAGCGCCCCCGTTGTGACGGGCGCCTTGCAGATGTGGGCCTTCGCGGCGTCATTCATGATCGACACGCTGGATGAGCAGGACGGTGACGACGACGACGACGGTGACAATGAAGACCTTGTCGATGGGGATGATCAGGATGCAAACGAGGAGACGGAGACTGCGGAAACAGGTGACGCCGACGAGACTGTCGACGACGAGGGCGGTAGCGACGACGACGACGAGCTGCAAGATTACTTTTCTTCGCAAAGTCAACGGGCGCTGGAGGCTTTTGTGGATCAGCTTGAAAGCACGTCGGTCGACGTGCAAGTCAACGCGGGAACGGCCATTGCTTTGTTGTACGAAGCCTCGCGCAAGTGCGAAGAGGTCCAGGGGCGGCCTTTGCCGCTGCGAGTGAATCCGGTCGAGCTGGCCAAGAAGATGACAGCACTGGCGCAAGGCTCGACGCGGAGCATCAAGTCGACGAACCGGCAGGACCGGCGGCAGCTCCGGGAGGCATTCCGAAGCATTGCGACATCACTGGAGCTCGGAGAAGGGCCAAACTTCCGGACGGCAGGCAAGCTCAAGTACCGCGTGGACAATCCAGGTGCGACGTCAAAGTACATCAACGACCAAGAGGAGAACGCGACGTTTGCATCGGGACCGGATGTGGACTACGACCCTGACGACAACAGTGGGCCGGTGGAGGCGCTCGGCTACCAGAAAGTGGTGGTCGTGGGCAACCGATCGATGCGCATCGACACGTGGTCAAAGAGCGTGCGTGTCGACGTGCTCAGGGCGATCCTGGGCAGTGGACTGTCGACGCATCTGGTGCAGAATCCGCGGGTGCGGCACATCCTGGAAGCAACACGTCTGGAGCGGCGGCAGCATGCCACGGCCAAGGCCAACAAGAAGAAGAACAGACTGGGACGGAGGAACCGGGAGGGGAAGATGGACAGCATCGAATGGCGGCGAGCAAACAGGAAATGAATAAAGATGAGGGGGACATTTATGTTTTTCAAGCAAATAGGTACCCATACACGTCTATATACAATCGTTTGGATTAGCATCAAGGTGGAATACCCCATAGCCTTCATTCCTCGAAGCCCATATCTGCCGAGGAATGCGGAGCAAGTCGGCAGGCTTGGAATGGGCGCCTGTTACACTCCCGGCGGCACGGTCCCAACGCGCCGTTTCAACACAGAAAAAGCAAAAGAACGTGTCTCTGGAGAGATGCGTGACCCCGAGATGCAAGAGGCCAGACTCAGACGACACAAGACCGTGGTTGGCTGCCAAGCCGGACTGCCCGGTGGTAAGACAGACGGCGGTCACACTCAATCGTAGGACGGACGGGGATTTTCAATACGCCGTCGTCACATTACATTCTATTTTTCTATGGCGTTGGCATGATGGCCATGGCCAACTCTCGGTTTGGATGGAGTGCGATCTTTTATGACAAACGAGCCGAGACAGTGCTTCGTATCTCGGAAACGCTGCCGAGGTGGACGGGAGGCAACATTCCCGGAAATGAAAACCAGGAGTTGGCTGGTGGTGGATTGCAGTAATAACAGGGTCAATTTGAAAAAAAAGATCCCGAGGGGAAGAGGCTGAATTGAATTGAATGTGTGGGAAAGCTGTGCAATTGAATCTCAAGACGAAAATCACCACCTACGATTGGAATGGAGTGGCTGGCCTTGAGACAGGTGTTGAAAAATAGAAAACGTAAAAGAGGAGGCGGAAAAGAGAAAGCTCGAATACGGACACAGCTGTTGTTGTGATGAACACTTCTCCACCCGTTACAAGGGGCAACCAACAACAGCAGCTGTGACGAGCTTTCTCTCTGGTGGTTAGCTCAGAGTTCGTCAGCGTTGCTTTAGCTTTCGGTGCCACAAATGTCAACAAAACGGCGTGAGCTCCGCAGGTGGGATGTTCCCGTTGGGGCCAAATGCAAGCACTAAAAAGACTAGCTGTCAGGGGGAATAGGCGGATGGCGGGCCGTTTCTGGCATTCTTGTTGCTGCTCTGGTCGCTCTTTCCAATTTATCTCGAACAGCTTCTCTCTCTCTCTCGCTCCGTCTCTCTCAATCTCTCTCCCACGCTCTCCCTTGCAGCTACCTTACTTGGCTGACCACGAGTAAGAAAGTAAGAAACCGCCCTTGCACCGACTGCCCTGTCCACGTCCCACCCTGGTTCCCAGCAGCCCCTCGCATTGCCCAGCTGCCGCCTGCCATTGGCTGGGCGACCGCAGAACGCCAACGCATCGAAACGAAAACGGCGAGAAAGTGAGAGGCTGGGAACAGAGGGATATTTTTTTTTGCCTCTGGGAATCCAGCTTTCCCCCTCTCTCCCGCTCTTCTCTCTTTCCCGCTCTCCCTCTCTCCACTCAAACCTTCCATTCCCTGCGACCCGGTCCCACTAACAGAGGTGTCCCCAAACAGCCGCAGCTACCTGTGCTGCGCCCAAAAATAAGAGGTCTCCAGGCTGAACCGAACCAAACAAAACAAAACCGTAGCGACAACCAGTAGCGATACGACTCTGCCCTGTCGCCACATGCGCTGCTCCTCACCGTCTCGGTTTCCCTAGTCGACGCCTTGGACGCCATTTTACCTCGTCCTCCTTCGTTTTCCTCTTGCCGCCAGCTTCGTCCGGGCAACTCTCTCCCTTTCTGTTTAGCGATCTGATTTTCTTTTCTTTTTTTTCGGTCTCTTCCTTCTCCCCGACTCATCGTGTCGTCCTGCTCGCATCGTCTCTCTCTCTCTGGGACCACGCCTGACCACCGTCCGTTGATGCGACTTGCCGCTTGCTAGGCTTCTGTTGACTTGGTGAGTTGTCTCCACGAGAGGCTCCGCGCTGCTGGCTGTCGATGTTGTCGCCCGGGACCTCGACCGTTGCTTTGGTTTCCAGTCTGCATACCCACTGACACGTTTCGCTTCCGTGGCAAGTCAGCATTTCCTGTCGATTTTGCTGTGCCTATTCACTCGACGCACGCTTCAAGCCTCGTTAAAAAGCCGCCTCGACTTCCAAACTGTCTACCCCTTCGACCTCTCCCTCGTCTCTACACCTCTTGCCGGTGTCATCCGCCTCGTCGTCCTCTCTTCCTTTCCGAGTCGACTGTGAGCCACTGCAAACTACTCCTTCCTTGGAACTCCTCTATCTGGCACTGGGGTTGTACAGAGAGGCTTGGATAGCTTGCCAGTGACTGCCACCAGATCCAGTTCCATCTTTCTCCTCGTTTCTCTCCTACATCTTTTCATCAGCGCACGACAGCTGCAGGTGTGTGGGTGGAGAAGAGCGCGCGCGGCCATCAGCCTTCTTCTGCGCCGAAGCGCCTCCCTCGTTGAGCGCAGCGGACGAGACCGTTTCCAAACAGTCTCCGTTCGAGGGCACCGACCATGGGTGGTGAAACGAGAAAGAAACCCCCAATCAGCCTTCCGCTCCCTGCGCCGACCGAGTCCGAGTCCATCGTCACCGCACCGACCGAGGCAACGACAGATGTGTCAAGGCCTGGTGACGACAAGTCGTCCTACTCTCTTCCCGAGGACGGCACGCCAGTAACGATCAAAACCCGTGGCAACAGCGCCAACCGTTCGCAGACCTCAGTGCTCATCGAGTACTTTGAGGGTAGCAAGAGCCCTGGTTCCGAGAGCCCTGGCACCCAAAAACCGAGCATCCGCGTGCGTGTGAAGCCACCCGGCGGCAGCCGCAGCGACGATCGCATCATGATTTCCAAGGCCAAGTCGTCCTCCTCGCACGGCCGCAAGGCCACCTCCAGTGCTCGCCGCTCAACGACGCCACATAGAGGCCACTCTTCTGCTGCTCGTGATGTCGAAGCCGGCGCCAGTGGTGGTGAAGGCGAGGACAGCCGGAGCATAAACTCATACGCATCTGCCACGGAGGAATCCAATGTGTCGCGCAATCCGCTCGTCGTCGAGATAGACCACGGAGGCAGCTCCAGTGCCGCTGGTGCCAGTAGCAGCCATCAGCGCCAGCGGCCCCGGCGCCCGACCAGCCCACTCATCCCTACCGCTGTTACCAGTCGCGCGTCGGCCTCCTATGCACCCGCCGCCCAGTCCGAGCTGTCCGCCATCCCAGCCGACAGTTTTCTGGATGGGTCCAAGTCGCCCAGAAGCAACAGTCCTACCCGGGATCTCGCTGCTGCTGCCGCCGCAACTGCCGCTGTCGCTGCCGGGGCGGCAGCTCTCGAACGGCACCGGGTAATGTCCAGAGGCCGCGACGACACAGACCGCCTTGTTGTCTCCAAGTCCAGCTCGTCCCGCGACCGGGAACGAGAACGAGAGCGAGAACGAGAACGAGAGAAAGACAGGGAGAGATCTGAACGCAAGCACCGTTCTAGCCGCAGCCGAGCAAATAGCTCAAATGCGACGGAAAAGGAGCGCACGTCCTCGCCATCGCGCCGGCGCTCGAGCCACCATCGACATCACAATGAGTCCGCCGTTTCTGGTGCAGAATCCAGTCTCCTGTCCTCTGCTGCCTCACCCAGCCATCGCTCCTACGACCAATATTCCATCCGCTCCAGCGCCTCCAAAGCCTCCTCCATCAACAATCCAAAATTACTGGAAGCTGTGGAAGACGCCGTCCGCCGACTCGTTCTTCCAAAGTTCGACGAGCTGAAACGAGAACGCAGCCAATGGGAGCACCGCCGCAGCTCTGGTGGCTCTACGGCGACGAGTACATCGCGAGACGATTACTCCGTCAGTGACCGCCGCAGATCTGGCACCGGTGAGCGAGTTGTTTCATCCTCTCGCACCCCCCGCGACCGGGAAAAGAGCAGTAGGCGAGAAGCCCGCGATCGTGACGACAGACACGATGTGGAAGTCAGCCCGTCTCCCGCACCGCAAGGTTATGCGTCCGAATCCGAAACGGAGGCCTCCCCAGCTACAGCTCATGCCGTTGACAACACACCCAAACGCAGTACGGACAGACTGAGAGACGTCGCCATTGCAGGCGCGGCCGGCGCAGCGTTGGGGGCAATCGCCAGCGCAGCTGCCAACCACGGTGGGTCACCCACCACTGCGCGAGAACAGCGCCGACGACTGCGAGCCGAAGCACGAAGCAAGGAGCGCGGCGAAATACAACTACCAGCTTCTCCCAACCGTCAACCACGCGGACCGCCAGATCCCTACCTCGCCGGGTTGCCCAGCGCAGCCGGCCGCCTACCTGAAGACGAACGGGCGAGCACTGACGCTGGCAGTGCTGCAGGGGAAGGCGCCGCTCTTCTTTCTGGCCGCTTGAAGCACCTCGAACCAGACAGCAGCTACCTGCAGCCCATGCCCTTGATGAGCGAAATTAACTCGGATGTCACGCGCACTTCCATTTTGTCTGCAGAATCGGACCGCCCCCGCTCCGCAAGCGAGGAGCTGCAAGCCACACCGATCCACGAGGTTTCGAGAGGGGTCCTGCCCACATCCAATGCTTCTGGACCTTTGCAAACTCTACAGGGCCTGGGCACCCAACATGCCAACATTTCTCATGGTGACCTACGGGCGCTGCCTAGGAAGGCCGTTGCCGGTGGCACTACTGTTACTGTTACTGGTGCTGTTACTGCTGCTGCCGTCGCTGCTGCTGCCACCGCCGCCGCCAACGCTGCTACGGACCATCACACCGATGTCGACGAAGAAGACGAAGACGATACGGTAGTGGATCGCGAGCACCAGTATCCCGACCAGTATCTGCACCAGGGCGACGATGATCAATATGCCGACGAATACGACGACACCGCCGACTACAACAGCCGAACCTATGATGCGTACGGCAACCAGATCGTACCCGAGCATTTGCGATACATTCCCTATCAGCCAGAGCATCGTGGCCTCAGCCCGATCCCAAGTGTTTCGGGCTACACCGAGGGTGGTATGAGTGAGGTTCAGCAACTCCGCGACAGTGGTGTGACTGCTACCTCTGCATCATCCCCCAGCAAATCGCCCCGACCCGGCCAAAGAGCGGTCGCCTCGCCCGGCTCCATACCAAGCAATGTCGCGAGCCGCGAGTTTGACGATGATGATCTCAGCCCCAGAAGCTCAGACGTCGACTACAAGCCGGACCCGTCACAGATGACAGATATGACAGACGACGGCGATCACACCAACTTCCGTGCTGTCGACGGCGCTGCGGCCAATCCGAACATTGTCCACTCACCTTTCGGGGTCGAGTCGGCTGTTGCATCGTTGGTGGACGGTTCTGCCCTGGATGGATCCGCCCTGACAGGCGACTCCAGCGTCAATGGCGGTTACCCTTCAGTCCAATATGTTCACAGGTCCGTGGATACGCTGGAAGAAGAGCGTTCCCGCGGACAGGCAACGCCTAGAGATGATCGGTCCGTCGACAGCCGCCAACATGGCGATATGCGGGACCATGACAGCCTGCGCGAGCATGAAGAGTTGCGGGGGGCTTCGGCGCCGTCACCGACCGATACCAGGACCAATCCATCTGAATTTGCCGGCGAGTATGAAATTGACCCCTACGGACGGAAGGTTCGGTTGCCCTCCCCGACAGCCTCCGAAGCGGCCGCCATCACGGCCGGTGCTGTAGGCCTAGCCATCCAAGCCGCGCGGGATCGCAATCAGCAGCCATACAACCAAGCACGTCAAGAACAAGAGGAGACTGAAGAGCTTCACGAGGCTGGCGAGTGGACTCCTGCGGGTGTCCAGAGAAACAAATCGTTCAAGGAACGGACGATGGACGGCCGTCGCCCAGCAAGTACGCCTGCCCATAGCGCTGATCGCCTTGATGACTACGACCAGCCACAACTGGGCGCAACCGGACTTCCCGATCTCAAGCATCCGATCCCTGCGATTGGTTATGGCTATGCAGAGTCTGACCTTGAAACGAACCCATCAGTGGTACATGACCAGGCTCCCGATCATGACGATCATGAATGGCGTACTGGTGACCGAACGCCCACACAAGACCACCACGTTGACGAATCTTCTCGTGGTCTGGGTCTTGCTGGGGGAGCCGCCGTTGCCGCCGCCATCGCTGCCGCTTCTGCAGCAGCCGTTGCTACTGCCGGTGCAGCAGAAAACGACTCTTTGCATAGTCGGCAGGCGAGCCAAGACCACGATGATGAATGGCAGCGGTCCTCTGATGAACGCAAACGCGACACATTGATCACAAACCCGTACGAAGGCACCAGCCCGATTGTGAACGAGAACCTGATCAAGAACCCTCTTCCTAGCGGCGCCAACGCAGCGTCTGCAGTGCCAAACTACGGCACAAGAAGTCCACTTGGAAACAGATACGACGAAGGCTATATTTCGCAAGGACATGGAAAGTCTCCGGAGCTGGGCAACGCCAGAAAGGGCAAGGGCATTGAATACCCAGACACAGTACCTGCTGGTGTGGCAGCGGCTGTTGAAGATCCATTCTACACGACGAATCAAGCCGGACACTTTAGCGGAATGTCTCAGGGCATGGCAACGCCGCTGTATGATGCTGCAACCGGTGCAGGCATGGACCGGATCGAGAGCAAGGACATTATCGCACTCATGCAGCACTTGGCTGTCCGCGATGCACAGCGCAGCGCCCGAGACACCGAAATCTTGGTCACTCTTATCCACGCGGCGACCGAAACGCGCCAATCGTTTGAGAATGTGTGCAGGTTGCTTGCGATGCAAGAAAAAACAATCAACACCGAGTTCTCCAAAAAGCTAGCCGACAGTGAGGATGCCATCATTACGGAAATCCTCGACGGCACAGAGAAGACGGTCCGCACGCATTTGGGGGGGCCGCGGCCGCCCCCTGGAGCCGCAGCTCGGTCTGTTCCTGCGAGTGTCTCCCATGGCGATATGGACGATACGCCAGCGAAGCGACAGAACATCTTCCGCCGCGCTTTCAAGTCCTTGAATGTTAAAAGCAACAGCGAGCTGGTTCGAATTGAAGGATTGCTACTTCAGCTGCTGGACGAGGTTGAGGATCTCAAAACGCAGTCGGCTGGTGGCGCGGGAGCCGGCGGTGTGAGCGCGAGCGGGAGCGCAAGTGGTCATGGCCCATCGCCGTACGATGGCATGATTGATGCGCAGATGGCGGCGTATGAACAAGACCGTGGCTATGAGCCAGAAGGCCACGCCGGGACATCTACGACCAGCCATGCGAGCCAGTCTGGGCTCCTTTCTGTCAACTCTCGTGGCGCTCCTCACCAGCCGTCCAAGCTCGGCGGTTCCGAACGCAGATTTTCTGACAAACGGATCAGCACGGTTCCCGAGGGCAATGAAGACGAACTCGTGTACGGCCACCCCCAAGGTAGCGGTGCTTTGCGCCATGGAAGCGAAGAGGCCGGGCCTCGGGGTGGTGCAGCCGGAATTGTGCGCTTTGGGAGCGCCGGGTCGATTCCCCAGATGACTTCTGCTCTGTTGTCGACACCTGCCGGTCAGCGGCAGCAAGCACCGCCGGACCAGCAGTATCGGCACCAGCAACAGCACCAGGAGCTCTCACCCGCGCAGCTGTCAATACCGGCCGAGCAGCCAATGCAACATGCCTCGCGAAGCAATGAAAATACGCCGCGCACAGACAAGTCCAAGAAGCACAAATCGTCAAGCTCTTCTAGCTGGCTCCCCAAGATCTCGAGATGGTCGGAGACGACGACGTCCAGCGTGGGCCGCGTTTTCCGCAGCAGCCGCGACTCGAAGAAGGATCAAGACGAGCTCGGCTTCCACTCCCACAGCGGAGCTTCTCGCTCGGGATCAAACTTGGGCGGTGGCTACGAGGGCTATCCACTCGGTGCGGAAGACAATCTACACACGGGCTTCTCGGAACCAGATCTTCACAGCGGCGGCTACGTTGAGTCCCCGCAGCAACAGCAGCAACTCAACTATCGCGACGACAACTATAATTATCGCCGTGCTGTCGAAAGCACGGAAATTCTACCTCCGCATCCGAAGACGTACATGACACCCGAAAATCCAAAGTACCACGCACATCGTGACTCGCTCAATCTTCAGCACCCACAACCACGGTCAGGGCAACCGCTCCGGGTAGCTCTTGAGTCACGGGCTGAAGATTTCAACTCACCAACGAGCCCCAGGTCGGCGGACTGGGCGGGGTCGGCCACGTCGCTGAACCGCCTCCCCAGGCAAGAGACAAATCGGTATAGCGACAGCTCTGCGGCGGCGGAAGCGACAGGGGCTGGCGCGCAGTCGCAGTACTATGCCGCAGAAGGCAGGGCTGATAGCCAGGCAGCAGCGGGACCTCCTCGCCCGCCGAAGGAGCCGCTGAACGATGCGCATCAGCAGCCGCCAAGGCAACACCAGACACCGCCTCGTCCAGCGCGGCTTAGCAAGGCTCACAAGACAAGTCCTCTGCCGTACCACAGCGTGGAAAGCGGCTATGGGACGGCGACGCATGTGCCGACAAGCTACACGGGTAGTCCACGCCTGGAGAACCGAAATCTCAGCGGGGCGCTGACCGTTCCAACACGGCGGCCGAGCGGCCCTCGGGCGATGACACCAAAGAGTGACCGGAGCGCACGGAGCTACAATGATGAGGATATCGGAAGTGATGCGCAGAGGCGCAAGAGAAGTAAGTGCCCAAGGGGGGCAGCAAGACTGCAGTGAGAGAGCACAGCTGGCTAACACGAAGCGCACAGATACCTTTGGGACGGCTGCAAGTCAAGAGTCGGAAACTTTCTGAGAGACATTCGGAGCCAAGACCTGGGAGAGTGGCAGTGAATGATCCCGCATTAAGCATATGCATACAATTTCGAGTGCAGGCACCAGATATGCGGCTCCGACGACGAGCTGACGACTTTCGGGAACACACAAGCGGTCTGCGAAGAGACGACTAAAAAGTAAAGAGACGGGAAAAGTGAGGAAGAAGCGCGGGGGAAGAAGAGGTGGAACTGTTGGAAACACATCTATGGGCGACCTGGATGTGTTTAGGCTTCTAGGTCCTCTCGAGGTCTCTCGGGGGGAGGGAAACGAGGGAGGAGCGTTGATCTGATTTGATGGATGTTTGCTTTCCGGTCTTTGACATTTCACAACGATATAGCTACCATTGTAATACCATTTTTCTTTCCCGTTCACAAGGTGCCTTTACGGTGTTGTACGTCAGTTGCATGATACATTGGTTGGGCTCCCACAAAAAAAAGGTGTGAAAATGTTGAAAACGATTCAAATAAAAAATCTTCAAAAATATTTTCAAAAAAACAGGAGAAGCCCCGGTTTTCCTTCACGTTCTCTTTAGCTTTTTTTCTTTTTGTTCTGCTATTTTTGGCCACGACACCTCGGCATGGAACATCATAGGGCGGAAGCGGGCGGCCAGTGGCTAGCACTCCTCTGTAGAGTCTGGAGTTCGGCAGGGCTGAGATCGGCGAGTGCCTGGTGCAAGACTGTAATAGTCATGTATTTTTGTTTACCCCGTATTTTTCTTTTTTTCGGTGCTATGTACATGTCCTCAACGACGAAGTAAATGTGATTTTTACTCCGTACAGCATCGGCCAAAGAGGTGTTTGGATTGTTCAGTGTTACTCCGTGCATGTAAGATACATCGACGCACAAAGCGCTCCTCTTTTTGCGTCTCCGCGGCGAGCAGTTATTACAAGGTGTCCTCGAGCATACGGCGTAGGCTCACACGGAAAAGAAAAAGCGGTTTGTGCGACTCGTTTCTTCGGTGAGGCGGGACGCTTGTAGAGGCGGGTGAGAAGAAGATTTTTTTCTTCTTTTTTTCTTCTTCTCCTCTCTTTTTCCTTCGATCCACTTTCAACCTCCTGACCAAGGTCACGATGAAGACGAAGAAACGAGGAGGAGCAAAGGAATGGACAAGGGGCGTTGCTGGACCGCGGAGAAGAGGAGACTAGGAAAACTCTGCTGATGCAATGGAAGCTCTGACACGGCGAATCGAGATCACGATGGCCAACAGAGCTCAGCTCACAGCTGGCATCCGAAGGGGGGGGGTGTGATGGCGTAGACGTATCATAGGGAAATTACCCAAAGTGGTCTCTGCTGGACGTCGATTTCAGGGAGAGCAACAGGGGTGGGCGGCTTAAAGCGGTTTTAGCAAAGATGGAAGCGCCGGAGAAGGATTAGTCATTCTTCTGTCGGGCATCATCATCTTTTTTTTCTGATCACGATGGCGAAGTACCCCTGGCCAGAGGGGTAAGGAGGGGAGCCAGAACTGTTTCCATAGCAGCCGATGCAAAGAATTTCTGGTCACGCTCTGCAAGGGCATCCGCAGCACCTGGAATCGATCGCAGGCGGCGGCGGAAAGGCGCAAAAAGGAGGAGGAGACAAACGTAAAACGAGGTGCAAAGCACGACTACCTCCATTCCATGACTAACTATTAGGTACGAGAAATCCAAAAGCAGCCCGAATTACCCTTGTGTTGGTGGCCTCGTGATGCGCTAGCCGAGCCGCCATTTCGTAACGGTATGCTGCTGGGGCACTGCTGAAAACGTGACCGCCAGAAAAAAAATTGGCCACTGTTTTGTGTCCAGTCATACGCCCCGAACAAAGCACACAGCGCTGCGCCAGCAGCCGCCGGGGGCCGCTCACGAGGCCAGCCAGGGCCAGCGGCAGCGCTGGGTGTCACGCCTGCTGAGCACACGCCCCCCTTTCGCCTCCTCCCTTCAGCCAAGCCAGGGCCAGACAGAAAATTTTTGCAGAATTCTGGGCCGTTTGCACCGCTGTTACCTATTCATTACCCCATACTTTGCTAAAAGCTGTCTTTTATGACTGTCCAACTAACGCCATAGCAAGTCCACGATGTTGTCATATTGTGCACACCCCCCTTTCTGGGTAGATGGCGGTTCGTGTATAAGAAGCAGTCCTCGCCTTTGTCTTTTTGACATTGAATCAGACAGCAAACAGAACATCAAGACCTCATCAAGACTCTCATCAAGACTCTCTCAAGACTCTCATCAAGACTCTCACCAAGACAAACCTCACCCTTCACTCCTCCCACACAACTCTCTCCCCATCAGAAATGCCTTACACCATCACTGAGCCGCACCCGACCGTGCAGGCCAACGCCTACACCCACGCTGGCCGTGGCGGCCTCGGCAACACCTTCCGCGCGCCGAGCACCGTCACGCCGGCCGGCGGCATCCCCACGCCGCTGACCAAGACTGTCAGCGCGTCGTCTGCCGGCTCGTCGTCGAGCCACAGCCACGGCAGCTCTGGCCGCTTCTACGCCGGCCGCGGCGGCGCCGGCAACGCCTACCCGGCGGCAGCTCGCGTCAGCGTCTCGCTCGACGACGAGTACGCCTACGCGGCTGCCGTGGCCAAGTCCACGACGGCAGGTCACGTGGGCCGCGGCGGCGCCGGCAACGTGTACAAGACGTCCTCTTCCCCGTCTTCGTCTTCGTCCTCCAACTCCACGGCCGACCGCCTTGCCCAGACCTTTGGCTTTGGCGCGCGCAAGAACAGCGACGCCAGCTCGGCATCGAACTCGAGCTCGGGCAGCGTGCGCAGCGGCTTCTGGGGACGGCTTCACCACTAAGCCCTCTCCTTTTCTTCTTTTCTTTTCTTCTGTTCTATAACGACACTACGAAAGCGTTTTTTGGTTTTTGAAAAGAAACGACCGAGGACGCCTTCGACACACACACTTCTTAATAATCATCTCAGCGACATCACGACGCAAACGGCAAACATGGAAACGGGAGCAAAAAACTTCTGGGGGAAACGGGGTTACTGATTGTTTTGTCTTGTTTTTCCCTCTCCTTTTTCCCATCGGCATCTGCATCTTTTCTTCCTTCCCCAATGATACCCACCTTGCATTGTATTTGTATTCTAGGCCTGGCTGGCATGACTCCAGGCGCACAAAAGCGAGAAAACAACGCGAGGGAACAAGGGAACTTAATAACTTCTACTGAACATACTCTTTTTATCTTTTGAATAACTCTTGCCTGTGAATTACGCATTGATTTTCATAGTGTCATTATCTACCGCCCATGCTGCCAGAAAGTCCTCGTGCCTCTGGAGCGTACCTCCCTGTTGTAATCCAAAGGGTATCATTCTCTACTCCTGTCTCGTTCTCCCTCTTCTCCTCGCTGTTGTCTTCGTCCTATTAGGATATGTCGAGCGCAGAACATGCGACTGCATGCCCTTGTAATACGCCCATACGCCGTCTGTACGGTTCCACGGCCGGAAGATTCAACCGCATGCACATCCTCCTTGTTCTCCTCCTCCCCTCCCCCTTCCTTTCTCATGTAAATTTTGTATGTATAATGTCTGGGTTTTCGTGCCAGTCGTCGATGCTCACCCACATCTGGAGGGTTAGTACAGGCTGGAACGTGGAGAGAGAGTGTGTGGGAGAGAGAGTTACCTTTCGAAATGTGCTCAGTCCGGCCAGGATGCTGCCGCCAATCCATGTGGTGTACTTGCGCTCTGGCGGCGCAAAGATCTTGATGCGCATGTCCTTGACGGCAACCTTGCGCACCTCGTGCAGCAGCCGGTCGCCAAAGCCACGCGTCAGCGTCGTGCCGCCCGACAGCACAATGTTTGCGTACAGCGACTTGCGCAGGTCCAGGTCCGTGCGGCTGATGGCGTCCACCACCATCTGGTGCACGCCCGGGTACTCGAGGCCGATAAGTTCCGGGTCGAAAAGGATTTCCGGCGCCCGGAACCGCTCCGCGCCCACCTTGAGCTTGTTGCCGTCCGGCAGCACAAACTCCGCCGTACGTTTGGCGTCGGTGGCCGCCGCCTTGCCCGTCATAAAGTCCTTCTCCTCCTTGCGCGGGTCGATGGCCAGGTAGCTGGTGGCCTCCTTGATGTGCCGCACCACCTCCTTCTCGGCGCTCGTGTGGAAGACGTAGCCCGACTTGCGCAGCAACGTCTGCAGATACTCAGTCACGTCGCGGCCGGCCACGTCGATGCGCTGGATCGAGTTGGTCATGGCAAAGCCCTCGTACACCGGAACCGCGTGGCTGACGCCGTCGCCCGCGTCCAGCACGATGCCCGTCGTGCGCCCGCCAGCATACAGTGACAGCACCGCCTGGATCGACGTGTAGAGCGCCGGCACATTGAACGTCTCAAACAGAATCTGTGCCGCCGTGTCGCGGTTGCTGCGCGGGTTCAGCGGCGGCTCCGTCAGCAGCACCGGGTGCTCTTCGCTCAGCACCTTGAGCCCCTCGTCGTAGATATACGCCCAGATCTTCTCCATGTCGTCCCAGTCCGTCACAATGCCGTGTTCTAGCGGGTAGTTGATCTTGAGCAGGCCTCGCAGCTCCGTCGCCGCCCGCGGGCCCACAAACCAGTCGCCCTCCAGCGCCCCTGCCAGCACCCGCAGGTGCTTCGGCCGGCCCACAAACGATGGGAAGTAGCACTTGGGCAGGTCCTCGCCAGCGAACCCGGCGCGGATGGTGCCCGACCCATTGTCGATGACCATGGGGATGTTGTGTAGACTTTCTGCCATGATGGGCGGTGGGAGTCGGTGTTGGGGGGAGGGGGGAAAAGAGAGAGAGAGAGAGACGAGAGCCTCGGATGGGACGGGAGAGGGCTAGGTCGTCGAGGAGGTCGTCGAGGTCAAGGTCGAGTCGCGGTCGGGTCGAGGTCTAGCCAAGGTCGTCGCGAAAAGGGGAAAGGAGCTGGTCAACCGTGGCGACCACGAGGCATGGTCCGCATCTGCCGACAAACGAGAACCAGAGATGCACACGTTACCGGCAACGGAAGAACGCAGAAGATGGAAGTGGAAGGGAAGACAAGGCGACGCAGATTGCTGCTCTTCGCTTGCAAGTGAGCACGTCGTCAACTGATCAACTCCAGGGGAGCTCTTCCGCACACGCAAAATTACAGAGACGCGCAGAGACTGGAACAGGGAGCGTGCCTTGACTAGTCCATATATAGACTAGCACTGTACTCGGTGCTCCACTTTGTCTTTGACTGTGGCGCAGTGCTGTGGCGTCGACATCTCGACGTTGTGCCTCTCTTGCCCTGTCAAATCGCTACCATCCGGCGCGTAGCAGTGATTCTCAAAAGAAACGTCATGAAAAATGGAATTGTCAGTAGGACAACACGTCGCTCCACAGGAGAACTTGTCAAACATTGGCAATGGTTTGCAGAACATGCAAGACCTAAGCGTTGCTCTTTTCTTCCTTGACGCCATGGCTCTTTCAAAGAGGACAAACGACAGACCACAACAAGAAACCTACTTACTAGGTAACTAGGAAGTCAGGATGGCCTCTGGATACCTCGCCTTGTAAAGACAATACGATATACATGCCCCGAAGAACAACCAATGCCCAGGCTCTGTCCCAATGCACAAGATGTTGTAGGTCGCCATTCGTTGGTAACCAAAGCACGTGGCATCCTGTGGCCCTCCAACGTCTACGTGCACTGTCCCGACGCCGTGTCTCAGAGCTTGAGAGTATTGTCGCGTGAGCTCGAAGCGAGTTGTTTCCCGTCCGGCAAAAAGACAACAGACGTGACCCAACCGCTGTGGCCCTGGAGCGTTCGGAGGCAGCACACCAGTCGACGCTCAGGTTAGGCACAATGTGAGCCCCAAGAGGACTCTCTGCCTTGGATAGATTTTGTACTTGTCTCTGCAGAGGTCTCCTTCGGAATCACTGATGGCCGCGATCATGCGGCCGGTTAACTGACGAGAGACCCTTGGGGGAAGACTGCCATCTCAACTTCTCAAGTGAACTCCTGCTCTGGAGCTTTGATTCAGCAAGCACTTGACCCACCAAAGCAACCCAGAGAAAAGTGCCGCCTGCGTTGGCAGTTAAGTGCTGCGAGACAGCATCCTTTGTGCCATCGCCGTACATATTTTCCTTGGCTCGTGGTAGAGTTCATACTGTAGACCGGCTGGACGAGGTGCGTCAGACAGACACCAAGGCAAGCACGATGCGACACTGTAGAGGGGTTCCAGTCCGTGATGTACATGGAAGATACATAGGTACCTCCACGTAGGTACCTTTCTACATGTCGTCCGTGAGACCCAAGAACCTGGTTGTTCAAATTCCAAGTATGGTCTCAGTAAGATATAGTGCACATGCAAGAGATAGTTGTGGTTATTATTTCTCAAAAATGAAAACTATCCAGATGGAAACAGTTTCTGCTTCGAGGGGCAACGCCTCTCCTCAAAAAGCTAGAATATTCAAAAGCCCCAAAAACGCCAAATGCCTCCATAGGCATGCATGAGACTCGTGTAAAAAGAAAAATTGGCATCGATGCATCATTTAGTGGATGTGGCCGTCAAGACCGCTCTTGGCTATCAAGGGCCAGCCCAGGAGACCGAAGGCAACCGGAACATAGCTAGTAGAAGGGAAAAAGAGTCAACAGGGTATTCTGAGAGGGCAATGCAACACACAAAAGGGACGAGGCATGCTTACACAACAGCAGTCTTGCCAGTGCGCTTGATCAAGCGGGCGTAGTCGGGTGCCTGGGCCTCGGCGGTGACGGGCAGACGCTGGAAGACATGCGGCTCAAAGGCGCGGGCAAAGCTGCGCATGGACCGCATCACGGAGAATTGACGGCGGCCAGCGGCGGAGGCATTGCGCATGGCGACACGGGCGACGATAGGAGTCATGGTGGAGTGGTATGTATGGTGAGAGAGGGAGGGAAAAAGAGATTGTGGAAAGAGTTGAACGGGTCTGAAGATCTGATCTGGACTTGAGGTGCGAGAAATGTTTGTAGCTGATATGCTGGTGGGAAATCAGACATCACAGATCTCGGGGAGGACAGCGGCGTCTCTTATAGTCTGTGGCATGGCCAGCTCCGACACCGATGTTCCTGAATCTTCTCGTCGGATCCGTCATCATGGCCAGCTGGGTGGACGGCACAAGTCATAGTGCCACTGCCCAGGTCTTCGGAACGACTGAGATAACGCAGGTCCAGACGAATGTACAGTCGACTTTGGCAAGGCGTGAAGGATGACCGTGCCAAAAGTCAGCTGGTGATGGAGGCTACTGCTCCATCATGCCATTCTCGGAGGGCAAACATGAGATTGTACGGGGAAATAAGGAATTCTGCAGAACAATTCACAGGCGAAATCTGGGTTGGGGCGACACGCGCAGATCTGCGGCCTAGTGTGGCCTGTCGGTGGTTCCACAGACCCGTCCAGGTGGCATGATGGGGCAGGCCAGTGGCCAGTTTAGGGAACGGCCAGCCTAGCGGCAACGGCGAGAGCAGGCCAATACCTGTCCGGTCCAATGACTGGCGAGAAAAGCGGGACACGGCCGCTGCGCGGTCACCTGACTGCGCGACGGAAGTTACCAACCTTCATTCCCATGTTCGCAATGCGGTCATCTATTCCGTACTTCTCCCTCTTCTCGTTCTGCTCCATATCCGCAATCGCTCAAGATAGCCCTAGCAGCCCCGACCGGTCGCCCCAGTGGAGGCAGAGCACAGCCGCTCAGCCTCGGGTGTTGCGGAGAGGCGCTTGCCGTCGTCTTCTTCGCCTGTCGTTGTAGCTCATATGCTCTTCTCGTATCTCTGCCGCTCGACGCCAGCTGGCCTCTGTTGATACTCCACCAGGGCGGAGTCGTTGCACCCGCTGGACTGACGACCAATGAATCTGTTTTCGCAGTGATGGAGAGGCTGGCTAAGGCCGATCCTCATACATTTCTTACCAGACAATTTTGGGCCCGCCGAGCCTCTCCTTCTCCAAGAAACGAAGCGGCAAGATACCATCGCCCTCTAACAATAGACACACAAACCAAACATTAGCGGGCTTGGCCGGTCTCCTAGAGTCTGTCTAAGCATCTTTTCATCGGCAAGGTCGTCAGGAGATACTCTTCCTGTGGGAAAGTCTTCTCGCAGGTATTCCGGCCTCCATGCAACGAGACCGGCCGCGATAGATCACTCACCCACCATCAATCTGTCACGCGGCTCCAAAGTCACGGTCAAACATGAAGACTCCTCGACTCTGACAATCGCCAGGGCCGGCGACGGATGGACATGTTCAGTCGGGCCTGGTGCTGGCCAGAGTGGTGGGAGAGATACGTAGACTTTCTGATCGACAAAAAGTGCAGAAAGAAATGATGATTTATTGAGCGAGGTGATACGATATGTCTGTCTGATATTTCCTCCCTTTGCGTTTCGGAATAGCTCAACGACTTTCGAGAAAGCGGAGGAATTCGCTCCTTCTGCGGGCTCACGGGATATTACAGTCCTTACCATCGTGTCCATTTCACGAAGCCCATTTTCTCACGTACGGAGTACATCTAGATAATCAATGTGTTCCACTTTTACTGCTGCCCCTCAGATCACGGCAAGTCGGTATCGAGAAAGATACGTAGTGCGGAAGCCGAGTTTTCGGCGATGCGACCGGATTTGGTAACCGCAAGGGACCGGACCACCCTCCCGTAGCTGCAGGAGGCTCTTGCAGCAAAAGGTCCGACAGCAGCCACAAACTGTTGGCCGATGTCGACAGGTGCCAGCGGTCGCGTAAGTCAGCACCACAGCTTCACCATGCTAAAAGCATGCGTCCTGTGCACTGAAGGAAGGAGTGTGCGGAGTAACACAGGGTTTCACGCAGGGGAATATATAGTTCTCGTGCAGTCATACCGCCATTTTCGCGCCCCCAAAAGCACAATGACAATTGGCTGACTGCACTGCTTGGCCTCTTGCGTGATCAAGTTGGCGTGGGGGATACAGCGAGGGGTTCGTTGGCTGGGCCAAGGCCGCCAGGGTCTAGCGGTCGTTCTCCTTGTGGTTGTCTTGTTGATTCTGATCCTGATTTTGCTTTTCATTCGTTCTGGCCCAATACTAGGTCTCTCTCTCGGGTCTTGCGAGCCCATGGGCCAGTGGAAGGAGGAAACTCGCGGGCAAGACACTGGGCCTGCGCGTCTCACCAGCGTTAATCACCTGTGGCCCCCCTGCGAGCCCACCTATGTGCCCATCTGTGTACATTACCCCCAGTTATCCTTCCGTCTCCAGTCCAACCTCTTGCTTCCTCTCTTGACTCTCCCCTCACCGGATGATCCGCGTTCCCTCTGCCGGCTCGAGCAGCTGCCACCGGCACTCAATGTTCTGCGTCTTGAACCGCGCAATGATGCGCTGGGCAATCTCGTCAAAGTGGTCCGTGGCCAGCGCCAGGATGGTGGGGCCGGCGCCCGACAGGCATACGCCCAGCAGGCCGGGCTGCGTAGCGGGCGTGACCGATTCGACAATCTCGGTCAGGCCGGGGATCAGTACCTGCCGGTACGGCTGGTGCAGCTTGTCCTGCATGGCCAGGTAGATCAGCTCGGGGTCTGGTGGCGACTGGCCCAGTGCTACGGGTAGCAGAGCTATCCGTTGGAGATTGAATGTCTACAGGTCAGTGTATCTTCTTCTTTTTTCACATCTTTTTTGTCCCTCGTCCTCCTCTCCCTCCCACAACTTACTACGTCTGCTCTCGGGTATTGGGCTGGCAGGACCTCGCGCGCCTTGGCTGTGGCCACCTCAAAGTTGGGGATGATGGCTACGGCCTTGATATCCGGTGACCACGGGAACTTAATGTGGTGGCCGATGTTGAGCGGCGGCTCGGGCGGCCGAATACCCGTGTCGATGCCGCCAGCCGGCGCCGGGAGCACCTCGCTGAGCGGGATCTCCTTGCGCGCCACGTCCTCGGGCTTGAGCGGGTTCAGATACGTGCCGACGAACCCGCCAAACAGTGCCGCGCCAATGTTGTCCGGATGCCGTTCTTGTTTGTCAGCCTTTTCATCTTTTCCTTTCTTCCCTTTCGTTTCATGTTCAGATCCGACACCCACCGATCATTAAGCAGAAGTCAAACACGCGGTTGGGCGTCAGGTCCAGCCCGCCCACCTCTTTGCCCAGCATCACACCAGCCACGACGGCCGCCCCCGACGAGCCAAGTCCCCGGCCCAGCGGGATCGGGTTCTTGATATGCACATGCGTCTCCGCCGGGAAGCTGCGCTGGTCGTGGCACCGCAGCACGTACAATGCCACGCGCGTGATCAGGTTGGCGTCCGGATCCAGCGGCACCTCGCCGGCGTCGTCGCCCTCGTATGTCACACGGCAGTTAAGCGGTGCCGAGCTGGCGGCCCCGACCTTGGACCGGTCAATGGTGACGTGCAGCTCCAGGTAGAGCGACAGCGCGAGGCCAATAACGTCAAAGCCGGGGCCGATGTTGGCCGACGACGCCGGCGTGCGGATCACAAACGACTCGCTGGCCATGTCTATGGTACAGGGAGAATCAAAAACGGGTCCAGCGCGGCCCAAACTCGGCGCCGTATCGTCACGATGTCGTCGATTGTTCTTTGCAAAGCGTTTCGCGAGAATTGCTGTCTCCTGGTCGGCTGGTGCTGGGTAGCCGCTCAATCCGCCAGAATGCCGATAGCTCTCGGGACCTTCTCAGTTATGCTTATTGCGTGACCGATAAAACTGTGACACAGCGCGGTTTTCGTCGGCGTTGTGAGGCTTTCAATTTTTTACTCTGGTCTGGTCACTGCCCCAATCCCACACCGATCACGGAGCTAGTCGCATTGGTGCATTTTGAGCCGCAAAATTATGCACATAGGGGGGCGGCGGGGGAAGAGGAGAATGAGAAATTGAGAGAAAGAGTATTGAGAGAAATATGAAAAACGTTGTAAAAGGAAGTGCAATAGTTGATACAAATCAAATAGAGTATATGGTAGAGATAAAAGATTATATAAAGAAAGTAGATATCTCTTCTCGTCCAGCTCTGTAGCCTGGCCAGCCTTGCTCTGGAAGGAAATGTCTAGGTAGCTCTCCGTATGTTCGGTCTGGCTCCCAAAGCTCGCTTCCTGCGGCTGCAGGAACCCGTGTCTCGCGGCTACATGTAAAGCATAGACGACGCGGACGGAGGCACAGGAAGACGGGAGCTAAGTGGAAAGGCCAAGACTGTCGATATTAGGCGGTGCCGACCTCAAAGGGTGCGGCCTCGTCATCCGTTCTGGAAAGACAAAGATACGGACTATATTTGAGATAGATCCGAGTGAGAAGCTGCGGTCTGGTGGCTGTCCACTGGATGACGACGACTTGATGAGGCGTACTGCGTACGACACGATCCAGAGCTCATTTAGCGCCTGCGCCGTCATGCTTCCAGGCTTTTAACAGGCTGCCTCCGCAGATTCGCCGCTGTAAGTTGCTAAAAATATACCGCACACTGCACAGTGGTGTGGTGCCTGTAGATCCGCGCCCCAGTAGCTTATTCTCATGCAAGCATCACTTGGCACCTTATGGCCATCTCTTGGTGATCAGCTGCGTACTCCGTATTCGTACTCTGCACATGTTCAAGTCAGTCAGTGCCCACAACTGCCAACAGCAGTACTCCGTACCGATGCCACTGCAGTCCAATCTCAGCAACGTCACCGCCTACGAGTATCGTTGCGGTCTCCCCTCAATCTGAAACACCGTTTACAGGCCCGTTTCTGCTTGACCACCAGTGCCTGTAGACGGACCTCCTCCGTTCCTTCCGCTTGGTCGCACGAGTTCCTTGATGCGACGGTTCCCAAAAGGGGACATGGCGCAGTTACTACCTCCTACGGAGTACGCCGTCGTCTCTGTCAAGTGCAACCAGTCGAAACTCCCCTTTCATTTGTTCGTTCTCCTTTCCCTTCCCTCCTTTCACGTACTCCGTAGAGTGTCGTCTCTTTAACCTTCCCCGCTGTCGCCTGTCCACTGAACGTCGCTATCTCCTGCAGCGCCCGCAAGCGTGAAACACGCAAAATCTCCAGCCCAAAATCTCCAACCTTGTCTTGTCCAAGGAGCGTCTGATCCTGGTCGTCCCGCTGTAAATCTCCCGCTGCGGCGTACAAAGGCATAACGGCGTCGACCAGAGCCTCGCCGTCCGTTCAGTCTGTCCTATCGTGCCGGCTCCGTTTGCTTCAAAGTCGACCTTCCACATCAACCTGCCACGAGTATCTACGCTTCCGATTTTAGTCTCGAGGCAGACTGAGTTCTCCATGCACTCATTACTCCACAAGGTCCAACATAAAAAGCATCGAACAAGAACGGCGTCTCTTTTTACGGGGCGTCCCTGAACAAGGCAGAACAAAAATTAGGTGGGGCTCACTACCGTTTTCAGGGCCCCGGCTATGCTGCCAAGCCGTGAGCCGCCAAGGACAGCATACGGAATTTCCAACGCGAAACGCATTCCAACGGTTGGCTGAGCCTTCCTGCGGCTGGCTGGTCCTCCCAAGTCTTCTTTCACGAATCCCAGCCTGAACTGAACGACCTCGACATAATTTGGTGCGGTATCCCACCTCAGATCTCCGTGCTCCCATTCCGTTTTCCGCCCTCTCCCCAGAATCGTCCTTCACCGTCAGGAGCCCCTTTTTCTCTCGATACGACGCATAACAGAGACGAACCCCTTGTCTGCCGTCGGGATGGCGTACAATCGCTTAGGTACGTGACGCATCTTGTCAGGAGTGACTACGCTTCTGCGATCCCTACTTTCCTTTTTTTCCTGGCCACGATCCGTTTGCGTCCGGCTGTCTGTTCTCCTTCGCCTTCACCTTCACCCTCTCCTTCTACCCCGTCCCTTTGTCCTGCCCAGTCCACCTCAGGCTGAGCCAAGCACAAAGCAAGCTTTGTTGCGCAAAGCATTCATATTGGTTTGGGCGCCGGGTAAAGTGGACTTGAAGAAAACCTTTTTTCGAGATTCGCGTTGGCACTGGTTGCCTCTTGTCCTGCCCTCTCTCCCAACGGCCTCTTCTTCATTTTCTATTCTTTTGCGCCACGTCTCTGAGAGCTGGCCTGGTCCTCTGTGAGAGCCTCGTTACTCATCTTTTTTTCCTTGTCAAACCACAGACGACCGCTACTACGACCCCATGGACCCCCGGGCCCATCGGACGCCCTCGCCGGGCAACCCTCTCCAGCATGGCTACCAGCTCGATGACAACCCACAAGGCCGCACGCCGGTCAGCCAGAACCTGGATGTCCATGGCATACAGATGGGCCGCTACAGCCCCGGCGACTCGCTACAGATGCAGATGGCAGTACGTATAGCTTCTTAACCGTCATGCTGGACTCTGCATCACTAACATCTGCGCAATAGCACTCGGTCGACAACCTGAGCTCCGTCTACGACCCTCGTCAACGCCCGGAAAGCGAATATGGAGTGAACCCCGAACAGCATCATGATGCCTACTATAACCAACCCTACGAACCCGTACAGCAGGACGGCCATTTCGGCTTCGAGCCGGGCCATGACAACGATGGCCGGCCTCTCCTAAACCAGACCGAGTCATACGGTTCGGCTGGCTACGTCGACCCATTACGACAGCAGCAGCCGCCACAACAACAATACCAGCAGCCACCACCGGCTGGCGGCGGCATCAAGAGGTGGAAGACGGTCAAACAAGTTCTCTTGTACCGTGGCAACTTGGTTCTCGACTGCCCCGTCCCGCCTATCTTGTTAAACCAGGTTCCTCACGGTGAACGTGACGAGTTTACACACATGCGCTATTCTGCAGCCACCTGTGACCCGTCCAGCTTCTACGAAGAGAACTTCACCCTGCGCCAAAAGCTCTTTAGCAAACCGAGACACACCGAGCTGTTCATTGTTGTCACCATGTACAACGAGGACGAAATCTTGTTTGCGCGCACCATGATTGGTGTTCTCAAGAACGTCGAGTACATGTGCAAACGCACCGAGAGCAAGACCTGGGGCAAGGATGCCTGGAAGAAGATCGTAGTCTGCGTCGTTAGCGACGGTCGCGCCAAAATCAACGGCCGCACACGCGCTCTTCTTGCCGGTATGGGTGTCTACCAAGAAGGCATCGCCAAGCAACAGGTCAACAACAAGGATGTCACCGCCCACATCTACGAATACACCACGCAGATTGGCTTGAAAATCAAAAACGATATCGTGCAACTCGTGCCGAAGCAGCAGCCGGTGCAGATGCTCTTCTGCTTGAAGGAAAAGAACCAGAAGAAGATCAACTCGCACCGTTGGTTCTTTCAAGCGTTTGGCCGCGTTCTAGATCCCAACATCTGCGTCCTCATCGATGCCGGCACCCGTCCCGGTGGCAACTCGATTTACCACCTATGGAAGGCGTTCGACCTCGAGCCCATGTGCGCAGGCGCCTGCGGCGAGATCAAGGCCATGCTGGGTCCTGGCGGCAAGAATCTCCTGAACCCCCTGGTCGCCGCACAGAATTTCGAGTACAAGATGAGCAATATTCTCGACAAACCTCTTGAGTCCGCCTTTGGCTTCATCTCCGTGCTGCCAGGTGCCTTCTCTGCCTACCGGTACGTCGCTCTTCAGAACGACAAGAACGGCCAAGGCCCTCTCGAGAAGTACTTTGCCGGAGAGAAGCTCCACGGCGCTGGCGCAGGCATCTTCACGGCCAACATGTACCTGGCAGAGGACCGTATCCTGTGTTTCGAACTCGTCACCAAGCGCAACTGCCACTGGATCTTGCAGTACGTCAAGTCTGCCACCGGTGAGACGGATGTGCCAGATGGCATCTCCGAGCTGATCCTGCAGCGTCGGCGCTGGCTGAACGGCTCTTTTTTCGCCGCCCTCTACGCCATTGTCCACTTCTACCAGTTCTTCCGGTCCGACCATTCCATCTTCCGCAAGCTCATGTTCTTCATCGAGTTTGTCTTCAACACCATCAACATGATTTTTGCGTGGTTCGGCATCGGAAACTTCTTCCTCGTTTTCAAGATTCTCACTTCGAGTTTGGCAGACGACAACTTGCTCGGCAACGTGGGCAAAATCCTAGGCGTCGTTTTCGAATGGTTGTACGGCGTCTCGCTCATTATCTGCTTCACCTTGTCCATGGGAAACCGCCCAGCTGGCTCGGGACCGTACTACCTGGTCATGTCCGTCTTCTGGGCCATCATCTTTGTGTACGATTCTCCTTTCTTTCCCTCTCTTTCCTTTCACTCCTAGCTTCTCATACTAACTGCCATTGCTATAGCTACCTCATGTTCGCTGCCATCTTCATCTCCGTCAAGGCCATCCAGCCGCAAATCGAAAGCGGCGTCACTGTCACGGTGCTGTTCACTAACAAGGTCTTTGTCACGCTGATCTTGTCGGTCCTATCGACCTACGGCATCTGGTTGATCGCGTCGCTCTTGATGTTTGACCCGTGGCACATGGCTACGTCACTGGTGCAGTACCTCCTGTTGTCGCCGACATTCACAAACATCCTCAACGTATACGCGTTCTGCAACACCCACGACATCTCCTGGGGCACCAAGGGCGACGACAAAGCCGAGGCTCTACCTTCCGTCAGCACCAAAGACGGCCAGGGCAATACGGACCTCCCTGACGAGGGCGACCTCAATGCCCAATACGACCGAGAACTGCAAACATTTGGTCGCAAGGAGGCCAAGGTAAAGAGTACGCCATCGGCGGCACAGCTGGACGAGAAGCAGCAAGACTACTACCGAGGCGTGCGCACCGTGGTCGTGGTTGCGTGGATCATCATGAACTTTGCCTTGGCGGCTCTCGTCCTCAGCACGGCCGGCCTGGAGAAGATTGTTCCCAACTCAACCAGCTCTCAGAATGACCGTGCCACGATCTACATGTCGGCAGTTCTTTATTCGGTGGCAGCTCTGTCTGCCTTCAAGTTCATCGGCGCATGCTGGTTCCTGATTGTGCGCATGTTCCGTGGCGTATAACAAGATGGGGGATAGGGGCCAAGGGGGGGCATTGAGCGTTTCTCATCTACGAGACCATTTTGATTTTGCGCAATGGCGTTCAGTTTCTGTTCGTCTGCTTTCCTGTCTGTTTCTGATGTTGATTTTTTGCCATAGTCCAATGTAATACCCAGTGATGCATGCCATTTCGGACTGATGCATCTTCAACACTTAGACGCCCACGTACGGAGTATTTTAGTACAATATGTAAGATACGACTTTGTTCACGTTGTTGTTGATAAAGACTCTGACGGCTATGGGCAGTCAAGTTCGAACATGGAGTACGGAGCGTGTATCTTACGGAGAACGGTGCTCACGCTTACTGCAGTAATCCCAGCGCGCTAACCGTGAGCGTGTTCTGACCAATCAGCTGACTGGTACTCCGCACCACCAACAAAATCCGCCCTGAATGTTTCGCGTTCCATTCGAACCCTTTCACTCTTCTTCTTTCTCACACTCCTTTTCCATCCCTCCTAACTTTCTATCGCCGTTTGCAACCACCCACGGCTTCTTTTCTATCTCGCGTCTTCGTTGAACGATACTCCAGACGGCAAAGACCCTATTCGCGCTGCCATTTGTAATGCGGAATCCCTTTCTCTTCTCAATTTTGATGGCTTGATTGAGCGAAGAGGACGGGAAGAAGCAGCATCAGCACTGTGAACAAAGGCTGGCGTCTCTTGCGTAGAAAAACAGGAGCGACAGGAGGAGGAGAGGAGCAACAACGGCTGGAGAAAAAACAAAGAAGAGGACGAAGTGTTGTCGGTAGCATTTGTTTGCGGCGTCTTTATTTCCCTGTCTCTTCTTCTCTTTTTTGGCCTTTTCCTCGTTCTTCGCACTTTCTCAGGCCGCCACCGCCAAAACGCCACGCTTCAGCCTTTTAGGCCGCAAAGTTCCAGGCGTTACGTGCGCTGTAACAGCAACCATTTCAGGGTATGTTCGCAGAATCTCCTCAATTTACGTTTTCCCTTTCATCACACCCCCTTATCCATACCCATACGCGCACGAGAACACAAAACTGTCGCAGCCATCACGCGTCGTACTCGGCCTATCCCATCTCCCCTAATCTCGATTGCTTTCTCTCGTCTTTCCTGAGGGCATCGCTGCTCTTTCTTACTGCACTTCACGCACTGCTCTAAAGCTGGCTTGCAAGCAGCCCTATTGCTAGCGGCCAGCGGCAGGCACCGAGGACGCAAAAGAAGAAGGCATTGTGGTGGCTCGGACTTCAGAAGAGTGTCCCTTGGAACGAAACCGAGCAGAGACGGCGGAGAGCAAGTGAAGAGGAAAAGCGAATGGAAGCGACAGAGACGCTGAACAGCAATCCCAAGGCAAGCCAGCTGTTAAGAGGGAGAGAGAAAGAGTCAGTCAGACACAGAAACACGGAGTAGCGCTGTTTTGCACCGCAAAAGGGCGCGGCAAGACGAAGCCGCAACGTTCTGGGGCCGGCCAGCGCGAAAAGCAAGCAGTGCCAGGAAGCAAAAAATCACGACTCAGTCCCCGACACAGCTGCACCAAAAAGAGAAACAGAGCAAACAGCCGAGACGAAGACGGCAGAGCAACAGTGCGGGGAGTGTCGATTTCAGCGACAGCTGGCCTCCTCCTTTAATGTGTTGCATTCTCTTTGTCTGCCAAATCCGGGCATCAACAAAGCCACCCAACCAGAAGCGAAACCCGGCCACGACCATTCTCCTGCATCTTTGCTCCTTGGCGTTTTCGTCTGCATTGATCGCTGTGCCTCTGCCGCCCGCCCAAGTGGGTTGCGTTGCGGCGCTTTTGTCCCAGCTCCAGGGCGACCCGAACCAGCCCACAGCACTGCTCCCCGCGCTACAGCGTCACTAATGCGCCGTTCCTAGCCGCTAATCGCCTTTTCCCCCACAGTACAGATAGCTGTCGCGTTTTCCAAAAACACGCCGTCAAACACGCCGTCTAAACCACTCACGTGACCGCAATTACCCATCCTTTCGTGCCTTAAATCGCACTCTCCACATCACAACACGCAACACAAGGAGTAGCTGGATCATATTGCACGCATTAAAGCACGCATCATGGCCCAACAGGGCGCCGGACACTCCGGATGGCCCCTGACCTATGATGACGGCAGTGGCTTCGGCTTGCCGTCGGGGTCCGACGACATGAATGGCTTCATAGACATCAGCAGTTTGACACAAAGTCCGTTGGATGGATGGCCGCAAGACGATGTTTCCGGCGACGGGCAAGCCTTTGGCCAGGAGCCGCACCAGGACATGCGTTTTGCATTGGGTGACCATCACCAATTGTCTGACAACTATGCCAATCTTGTCGCCGCCGGCCACTTGCCCCTGGATGGCCCAACGCCAGCTGACCGGCAGCACAACTGGACAACTTTCCAGCTTCAGCAGCAGCAGCAGCAGCAGCAGCAGCAAAATCAACGACAACAACCACCACAACCACCACAACTACCGCAGCAGCACCAGGAGCAGCATCGAACTCAACCCCCCCACTTCCCCAGTTCCTCCCACGGCCAGCTCCATGGCTTCAACAGCGCCGCGTTGGACCAGAGCTTTGGCACCGCCCACGGGCCTACTTCGTATGGCGACAGCCAGAATTTCCCCATACCCTCCCGCGCTATGGCCGACCCGGCGGCCTTTCTAGCCGATCAGATGCAGAACGGACAATGGCAGCAAAAGCAGCAGATGCCGCAGCACGGAGGCATATCGGTGCAAGGCGGCGGTGGCGGCAGCCCGACCAACTTTGCCTTTTCGAGTTCTACGACCCAGCAAAAAACCGCCAAGGCGACGGCACCCTCTCCCCGACCAAATCCATCCCCCGTTGTCCAGCAGGCCACAGCTGGAGTCGCGAGCACAAACCGATCACATACAAACTCGCCCGTCGGCCCGGGATATCAGAATCCTGCGCAGCACAACTGGCTAAGCCAACAGCCTACTGGTCACGGATTTCCGCTGAATGCGGTGCAGCAGCAGCACGGCTTCCAGCCACAAGGTTCTCCACGGTCGACACAATCAACGGCCGCACCAACAGGTTCGAAGGGTGCCAAGGCTGCGAAACCGAAAACATCGCTCAACACGGCTAACGCGACGTCAGGTCCCCCAAGCCACCAGGCAACTCTTCCAAACGTGGCGGTCTCTACCCAACTGCCCTCGGCACAGTCTTTTCAAACTGAACAGATTCAACAGAGCCACATGCTCCAGCAGCAGATGTCACTACAACAGCAGCCGTCTTTAGGAGGAGGAGGCGTGAATGGCTGGCAGCAGCAACAGCAACAGCAGCAGCCACCTACGCCGCCACAGAGCAACCATCAGAGCATTGGACAGCAACTTGCCGCGCCACCAAATGCAGGCCAGACGTCCGTATTCCGACTGGACCCCTTCGTTGGTGAGAAAGGCTCTTCTGCGGCCGCACCTCAAGTGTGGCCGGGACAGCAGCAGTTGCAGCAGCAGCCTCAGCAGCACTATCCTCAACAGCCTCCGACCTTTGCGCAAGATCAGCCGCTTCAGATACTCCAATACCAACCAGCCTTTCAGACCCAACAGGCTCACCAGCAGCAACTCGAACAGCAACGCTTTTTGCAACAACTTCAGCTACAGCAGCAGCAGCAGCAGCAACTACTACGCCAGCAACAGCAACAGGGGCAGGAGCAGGATGTACAAGTTACACTAGGAACACCAGTGCTCTCAAACCGAAGCCTGTCACAGCTTACCGCAACGTATTCACCTCAACTTCACCCGAGTCAGGTTTCCGCGCAGAAGCCGGGCACTGCAGTCCGTCAGCCGAATGCCATTCCGGTTCCTTCGAAGGCGGCCAAGCCACTGGCACCGAACAACACACCACAGTCTGGTGGCCCAGCAGCTACACCTCTAACAGGTGTCCCTATGGCGCGCTTGAAACCCGCCAAGGCTGCTTTCAAGAAGTCGACGCTTGCCGACTCGCTTCCCAAGAACATTCCGCATCTTGTCAGCGCTGCGGATACGCTCGAACGCCAGCAGGTCTTCCCTGGCGTGCCATTCCTTGCCCTCGGCAACCACGTTCAGATCGAGCCTCCCTTGTCCACGATGGAACCTGCCGTACAGCCCGATCCGACCAAGGAGCTAGGCAAGAGGCACTTTCCTGGCCGCAAAAGCAGCCTGCCGTGCGAGATTATTGCCGAGTATGACCGTCTGGTCAGCATGCAGCCACCCGAGAAGAGGGAGGCGTTGATTCACGAACTCCGCAGCAAGCTGAAGAGCCAAGGAAAGATTCTTCCACCCAAAGTCTATAAATTTGCGGCTTACGGCGATCTTCCAAAAAAGGCAGCCAAGACGACGTCACGAGACCCAGCAGCTAGGGACTCGCAAGACAGCGATGACGAGGAAGAGGAGGAGGAAGAAGTGCGCAGCGCGACGCGGCCTACGAATCCCGCCGACGCCGTTGCCTGGGATGCCATTGGCCTTGTGCATGTGGCGGATAACGGCGCGACGACGATCAAGCGCGCCGTGAAGAACTTTGGCGACTTTGTCAAGCGCATCTACGACGGTATCAAGGACGCAAAGGAGAAGCTCAAAAAGGCCGAAGAATCGGGCGCCAAGAAGGACGCCGTTGAGCAGCTCAAGACCGCGCTGGCTGCGAAGCAGGAGCTGCTGTACCGCGCAGTGAGCGCGGCAGACGAAAAGGGCAACGAGCAGGTGCTGGAGAACCTGGGCGGCAACGGGCCGCTGGTGGCAAACCTCGTGTCCGCGCTGCGCGACTGCGTCAACGCGTCCGACTTTAACGGAAAGCTGGCCAAGACAGTGCTCCGGTTCATGTCGCAGTTCACGACGGTCACCGATGAGATGCTCAACCAGAAGCTTAAATTTGACAAGATCCAGAAGCGCTTTATGACCAAGGGCGATGACGAGGTCAAGGGACTGGTCGGTGAGATTGTCTCCAAGACAATACACGCCAAGCCTGCTGCGCCGTCACCACCAACGACGATAGCAATGACGAGAACAGTTTCGACATCGGCACCGGCATCGACATCTACATCTGCATCTACAACGACGGCGGCAGCCGCGGGGCCATCAGCAACCAGCCGCACGCCGCCAGACTCTCTTTCGTCTAAACGCGCACGCGAAGACGAGTCAGATCTTCGCTCGACAAAGAAGATTGCGGCAAACTCTACATCCGGCACACCGCAGCCCGTCTCAAAGCCAGCCCCGGCAACCTCGTCGGGAGGAGGAGCAGGAGCAGTAGCAGGCAGTGGATCTTCTTCTACAGCATCTGAGCCGTCTTCAAAGCCGTGGTCTGGCACGGCGCTGCTGCCTGGAAAGTCACGGCCGGTCACCAGTAAGGCAACAGCCGTGAAGACAGAAGCATCGTCTCCGGCTCTGCCAACGAGCAAGGCGGACTCAGTGGTCACCAAAGGCGGATCCGCATTGTCTGCCAAATCCTCGTCGGGACCAGCCAGCGGCAGCGCACGGCCGGCAGCAGCAGTCGGCTCTTCGTCGGACACATCCGGCGTGAGTTCTGTCTCTTCCTCAAATCCTTCACCAGCATCAACGGTGGCCGCCGCGCTGGCTGCGTCCCGAGCCAAGAAAGCAGCCGCCACCAGGGCTATGGAGCAGTCGTCCTCGGTGTCATCGACAGCATCAGCGATGCCAGCATCGTCGAAGCTGGGCGCACTGCTCGACGAGATTTCGAAGCCCAAGGTCGCGGGGCCGCCACCGCCAACACGGGACTCGTCCAGCGACAGCGCCTCGTCCTCGGAAACGGCAGAGGAAAAGGCCAAGCGGCTTCGCAAGGAGAGCAGGCGAAAGCTGCGGGTGACCTGGAAATCAGGCGATGCGCTGACGGAGGTCCGCATCTTCACCAAGGACAAGGGCGAAGACGAGGGCAGAGCCAAGTACCTAGTTCGCGATGCCGGCGACGACCGGTCGGAAGGTCTGGCGCTAAAGCGCAGTCTCAACAAAGGCTTCGACATGGATGAGGACGACGACGATCGCGGTGGGCCGAGCGGCGGCAGCATGGACCTTGACGACGACGACGACGACGAAGACGAGCTGCCGTACCGACCGTGGTTTACAGCGGCGCCGATCGACTTTTCCCTCCTCGGAGCGAAGAAGGCCGAGACATTTGTGACGAGAGGCGGCGATCTTGCCGTGGATACGCCTGAGCAGAAGACCATGGCGGAGCGCGAGAATACGGTGCTAATGGCCATCTATACGGATCCCTCCGACATCCCGCCGACGCCCAAGTCGCCTGGGCGGGTCGAGGGCGAGGAAGCTGGCGGCCCGGAGGGTCTCTCGCTCTCGCCGCCTGCCACGGGCGATGCCGGCAAGCTGCAAGAGGTGCAGGCACGGTGGAACGAGGAACGCATGTTTGGCGCGGACTGGGCCTTGTGGAGCGCAATCAAGAGGCTCGAAGGGGCAGGCAAAGTGGCAGTGGCAGCGGGTATCGCTGGTGGTGCAGCAACGGAACCAACAAAGTCTGCACCGGCTGTACCAGCGGCATTCCATTTCAAGGAAATGACATCGTTTGCAGGCCCGAGGGCCGGCGACGTACTGCGTCTGCTGACCTGCGATGCGGTCAAGAACTACAAGCCGACCCTTGATCTGTCCAAGCTGCCGGCGCACCGCCCCCTGAACAGCCGCAGCGATGCTGCCGTGCAAAAGGCTTTTGCGGCGATCGAGGGCCTTGTGAAGCAGCTACGGGACAAGCCGTTCCCGGCCGTCGAGCCGCCCGCGTACATTACCGATGCTGAGCGGATCCGAGAGTGGTGGACAGGGCTCAACCGCGACAAGCAGCGGCGGCAAGCACGGGCGGCGGCAAGCGAGGCGGCAGTCCCGCAACAAGCGGGCGGACCGGCGCCAGCTCTGCAGCAGGATGCGGCGGCCGCGTGGGCAGCGTACTACGCACAGTTCGGCCAGCAGCAGCAGCAGCAGCAGCAGCAGGTGCCCGCATCAGCCGTTACCGATACAAACGCATATTTGCAGTTACTGCTGCAGCAGCAGGACCAACAACAGCAACAGGCTGCGCCTCAGGGCAACGCGACGGCGGATAGCAACGCGCATCTGCAAACATTGCTGGCGACCCTGGGCGGTGGTGGAGCCGGACTGCCGTTCAATGCCGGTGGACCAGCCGACACGAACCAGGAAGCATATATGCTGTCCCTTGCGCAATGGGCAGCAAGCCAGCAGAACACGCAGAATCAGCAGCAGCACAGGCCGGACGCAGACGTGTCCGGTGTCGGTAACGGGCCTGGCGGAGCGGCGCGCCAGGAGGACGTGTGGATGCACGGATCGCATGACGGCCAGGGAGCCCACGGAGGTATCCACGGCCGCAACAAGCGTGATCGCTATCGGGATAGAGACCGCGACCGCGACCGCGACGACGCGTCCGTGCCCGTCCATCTGCGTGGCATCAACCGGGCGCTGATAGGGACCAAGCTGTGCGTGTTCTGGGCCAGCGGCAAGTGTGCCAAGGGCGACAAGTGCACGTTCCGGCATGACTGAAAGGGGATCTGTGGAGTGTTGGGGCCTCTTTTTGTTCTATTTCTGTATTACCAATTCTCTATAAACTTGTGTACGGAGTACGGAGAACTCTTACTTTCTTTTGTCTTTTCTTGCTCTCAAAGTCCGAGGCATGACCTTGTCTTTTTATTCTTTTGACTGTATATAAACAAGTACAAGATAGTATCTTGTGCTGAGATGATGGGAAATGAGAGGCGGCAGATGAGGGAAGCGGAGCTTATGATGTTCTTGTGGGAGAAAATAAACTGATATCTCAGAAAACACGCTCTCCGTACTCCGTAGTGGCACTTACAGAAGGTTCGCTAACATTTTCGCCGCCTGCTACAAGGCTTTGTCAGCTTTTCGCCACCCGCCGACTGCGCAGTTGGCGAGTCAGAATGCGCAGAAATGTGATTTCAACTTCTTCAACGCCGATTTCAAAGCAAGGCCTAAACCTTGCACCAATGCAACTCTTTTATATATCGACAGTGCTTTTCGGCAGATAAACGCACAGGTTTAGCATCCACGACAAAAGCAGAATGAACTGACTGCGCGTCAACTCCCGACCATGAGCGCCATTCTCTCGGCCGATGACCTCAACGACTTTATCAGTCCCGGCGTCGCCTGCATCAAGCCCGTCGAGACTCTTCCCGCCATTGCCGAGCAGGCATCTTCAGCAGCGTCGCTCGAGCATGAGGTCTTTCGCGACGATGGCAGCGCCTCCACTGCCGGTGCTGGCCCAGCGCAGATCTCGCTGACCGACTGTCTAGCCTGCTCCGGCTGCGTCACCTCGGCCGAGGCCGTGCTGGTGAGCCTGCAGAGCCATGCCGAGGTGCTGCGAGCTCTGGACGTGGCGCCGTCCATCTCTGTCGACAGCGTCTCGTCGTCTCCACCACCCTCACTGCTCTACGTTGCCAGCGTGTCGCCGCAGACGCGCGCCAACCTGGCGGCTGCCTGCGGCGCCGGCGTGACCGAGCAGCAGGCAGGGTACATGCTGGAGCAGCTGCTGGCCGGGCGGCGCGGACTGCGGGCGGGCGGCGCGTTTGGCAACGGCTTTACGTGGGTGGTGGACACAAACGCGGCGCGCGAGGCCGCGCTGGTGCTGGGGGCGGACGAGGTCGCGAGCAGCCTGAACGACCAGTCCCCTCGGCCAGCAAAACCGCTGCTCACCGCGTCCTGCCCCGGCTGGGTGTGCTACGCGGAAAAGACGCACCCACACGTGCTGGGCCACCTGTCGAAGATCAAGTCGCCGCAGGCGCTGACGGGCACGCTGCTCAAGACGACGCTCAGCCGCACGCTGGGCATTGCCGCGGATCGCATCTGGCACGTGGCCGTCATGCCGTGCTTTGACAAGAAGCTCGAGGCTAGCCGCGAGGAACTGACGGACGCGGCCTGGCGGGGCTACGGCACACAAAGCGGCGGCGGCGGCGGCGTCCGCGACGTCGACTGCGTCATCACAAGCAAGGAAGTCTTAATGCTGGCGGAATCGCGTGGCATTGATTTCTTCTCCCTACCAAAGATGCCCGTGTTTTCTTCTTCTTCTTCTCCCACGTCGCCGAGACACATCCCCTTCCCCGACCCAGTCCTCGACGCCTTCCTCTTCCCCCCCTTCTCCGACCGGCGAAAGCGTCCCGCTCCGGCGGCCGGAACATCGGGCGGCAACCTGCACTTTATCCTGCAGTCGGTGTTGGCCCAGAACCCGGGCGCCACGCTGCACACGGCGCGCGGCCGCAACGTCGACGTTGTGGAATACACCATCACATCGAAAGGCGACGACGGCAGGCCCTTGTTCAAGGCGGCCCGCTACTACGGCTTCCGCAACATCCAAAACCTCGTGCGCCGCTTACGCCCAGCGCGGCCTTCACGGCTTCCCGGCGGCCGGCCGATCGGCAGTGCGCGCAGAACAACAGCAGCAGGTAGTGGCGGTGGTGCCGGCGCTGCTGGCAGCGGACTCGACTTTGCCTACGTCGAGGTGATGGCCTGCCCTGGCGGCTGCACCAACGGCGGCGGCCAGATCAAGGTTGACGACCCTGTGGTGGCCTTGGAGCGGCTGGGCGGCACAGAGCAGCTGGGGACAGCATTGGCCAATGGCGGCAGTGGCAAGCCGGGTCCTCTTGAGCAAAAGGCCTGGCTAGCCCAGATCGACGAGGCGTACTTTTCCGCCGACGAGGACAGCCTAGATGAGGCGGATGAGGCTGGCCAGGCCAACGGTCACAATGGCCACACCAATGGCCACGGCCGCCGAACATTTCGAGGTGATGAGATTGACGGCATCAGCCCGTCGTATGTGCGCGAGACGCTCGCGCACTGGGCCAGGATCACCGGCATTGATCTGCCGAAGCTGGCGTACACGACGTACCGCGAGGTGGTGAGCAATGTCGGCAAGGCAGGGACAAAAAATGGCGGCCGGGGTGCTGCCGACGGCACGGAGCATGTGGTGCAGCTTGCGAGCAAGATTGGTGGCGGCTGGTGATCCCTTATGCATAGTACGGCGTTTTCGGGTTGTTTCTCTGGTTTCCCTCGTCTCGGCACTTGCATATCTCGGTAGATAGTAGAAAATGGCCGGATAACGATACCCACGCCGGAGGGCAATAGATGAGAAAAGAAATAGAAAGGACAACTCTGCCAGCCACTTCGAGGGCAAAACAAGGCAGGAAAAATCGAGGTACTCGTGAAGCTCTAGTATATTTTCGTCTCCTTTTTTCAGTTGTTCTCTCTTCAAGCGGCCTTCATCCGCCGCGACGGGCAAAGCCAAAGCCGCCGCGTCCGCTTCCGTCCGGTCCTCGAGGCGCCCGGACAATATGTTCGTCAACACGGGGCGTGCCTGACCGGCTGGGCAGCGGTGACACGCCGGCAGAATCATCACCGCTGCCACCACCAGGTCGTCTGTGCTGCTGGCTCCGGGGCTTGGGCGAGTAGTTTGGGTCGTAGAGCTCGCGCGTTGCATGTGTGGCTGAAGGCGACGACGACGACGACGATGAAACGACGGGAGACGCAACATGGCTGGCCAATGGGACGTTGGCACTGGGTTGCTGCTGCCCAGGCTGGCCGCGGCCGGCTCGGTCTCCGCGGTACGCACCGCCCACGCTGCCCAGCTGCCCCCGGCCGCGGCCGCGGCCTCTGTTGTTGCTGCTGCTGCTGCTGCTGCTGTGCTGCGGCTGCAATGGAGGCGGCGTCTTGTTGCGATCGTTGTTGTTATTGATGTTGTTGATGTTGTTGTTGCTGCTACTGCTGCTGCTGCTGGTTGAAAGCGACCCGCCAAAGATCTTGGCTCGCGCCTCATCGTACTTGCGCTGCTTCGCCTCGCGCTCCCGCTGTTGCCGCTGCCGGATCTGCTCCGGCGTCTCCTGGTTGCGTGCCGCCGCTGCCGCTGCCTCAGCCTCGGCCTCGGCCGCGTCGTCGCGAAGGGTGAGTTGCTCCAGCCCTGTGATGGGGTCGCGGCGACGGACCATCTGAGGCGCCGGCTTGCGGCTCAGCACGGTCATCGTCGGGCGGAAGGCAGAGGCCGGCGCCACAATGGTGGGCGCGCTACTGCCGGGTGGAGCGGTGCTGCTGGTGGCCAAGGACAAGAAGTGGAAGTCCTCCGGGGCGTCGCTGTGTATTGTTAGAAGTTGTCAGGCAAGCACAAGGGTGCCAGTTAAAGACTCACGCTGACTTCCAGAGTCTCCGGTTCTCCTCCTCGTGCCTAGCCAGCCGCTCGGCGCGACTTAGGATGACGGGCTCCGGGTCGGCCACAGGCGCTGTCGCATTGCCCAGGTCCGTGGAAGACGTGGCCGCCTTTGCCCTCTGCTGCTCCTCGGCAGCAATCTTGTCTGCCTGGGCTTCCCAATCGTCTTCCCACGCATTGGGAAGGGATGCATTCTTGACCATGGTGGCGGGGGAACGGGGTAGATCCGCTGGACGAACAGGTATGGGTCACTCGAGGTGTGAACTCGCTCGAGGTGCGAATTGGTTAGAATGTGAAGACGTCAATGGATTACGGGAGTAAATTTAGCGGATAGTGGCCCGCTGGAGTCACTGTGCCTGGTCCACTGAAAGCTCGTATGCTTAGTCATCACCGCGGTCGGCAAACTATGCTTACAGGAGGCGGCGAATGACATCTACCTACCTCCATACTTCACTCAACGAGCTGCCCATACCCCCTCTGCTCAGATAACATAAAGCTGGCCCCTGCTGAAAGACTTTCTCAAGGTGCCAAGGACGAGCAACGAACCCTGAACGCAGTGTCTACCTCTCAAGCGCAGCGCAGACCAGACCGAGCATCGTCCACGACATGGAGGACGAGCACATGGATATCGTCGAGGGACAGGCGCCGCAAGCCGCGGTGACCGAGCCGTCTGTGGCAGTTCCATCCGGGGATGGCGGTACGCCACCAAAACAAGGCAGCAGCGCCGGTGCCAAGCCGTGGGGCACGCCAAAGGCTCGCGATGAGGGAGATGCCTTCCGCGCGAAACTCAGCGACCAAGGTTTCAATCCAGGTTCGTTTTTGCCCGATGACAGCTGATCCCGGCCCGAAAGAAACGACCATCTGACCTGACCTGGGAATCAGCCAGCTTTGGCGACCCTCTGTCGACAGTGAGGCCCATGGCGAAGATCTTCAGCAGACCTTTTCCCGAAGACACAGAAGCAAATCTGAGACAGCTCATTGCAGAGCTGCAAAAGGGGCAGGGAAGCCAAGCTGACAAGTGAAGTGGACGGGACAGATGCATTTGAACTCGAGCGGGAGCGAATATGTCTACCTGGCAGAGATGCACGGACGACAGACAGAAGAGGCACGTTTGAACAAAAAAAAGTATGAAGTTCTTGACCTGCTACACGAGATTGCTACACCACATCCTCGGACATCTCGGCTGTGAGAACACTTTGTCTATTTTTCTGAAGCTGTGCCTATTGTCTCTGTCACTATGCCAACTTGGTGGAATCTCGAGGCAGCAAAGGCAGATAGAAGCACCCACCTAGTCACAGCTTGACGCAGACGACTAACATAACCGCCGTGACGAGCCCGTCTTTGCGGCAAAGCCCAGGCGGCTCATGTCTCTCCGTATAAAAGTCGCCGTACAGACTCTCTTCCCTCCCATGGCGTTTCCTTTCCTTTCCTTGTTCTTGTCACTACCTACACAGCCACCACCAGAACCGGGACCAGTATCCGTGCTATTTTTCGGACGTCTCTTCAACCGCAAGGACAACTGGCGTTCGCGCCTCGAGCTGCACACACTGAGCCCGGGGAAGGACAGAACACGCGGACCGACTACCACGTGGAGGCCATGCACCTATACGATGAGGGGATAAAATAAGATCTTCGCGACGTGGTCTCGGAAGGAGGCAGCGTTCGCCGGTGCTCGCTAGAGAGTAAAACCAATACAAGCAAGCTGAAAGCGAGAGGCTGTGATGCTCTGCTTCTCGGTGACATGGTGCAGAAGCTTCTCGATGGCAATGTTGATAGAAAACAGGCTGGACTCACTTCTACAGCAAATAGGCAGCTTCGGTCCGGTGCTCCAAGAAGCAAGTCCGGGAAATCGGCGTCGTCCGAATATAGATAGCGAACGGACAATAATCCGGGTTGGCCCGTACAGATAATTAGCACACAAGGCAACGAAAGTTCTGCAGGTCTCAAATAGGTGAGGAGGGGCGGCTTCCAGTGTCCCGTCTAGGCAAGTACACAGCAGACACCTTCCCAACCGTCCGATCTCTGGACGGATTCGGCAAGTACCTACGTAGGTATGCTTAAGCATATGCCCTTGGCAGAGAATTTGCCTGCGGCGGAAGGGAAAGCCAGAGCGAGTGGGGGAGGCCTCGTCTATCAAATTGCGGCCCGACTGCAAGATATCTGTTTTTAGGGAGTCATAGCTGAAGGACAAAGCTAGTTTCTCCATCCGCTTCTCGCTGAAGATATATGCGGTTGTTCAGAGTCGACGGGACTTTAGAAGCGACTTTACGGAGGCCTGCCCTACACGGAGAAAAGCATATCGTGATTCGCACCTTCCCTCGCTTCCGCAACGGCCTGCTCTGTCGAGGCAAGAGCGGCTGAGCGTGTCATCGCGCGGCAAGTGCGATGAAAATTAATGCGCCTTCCCCGAGACAGAGCTCGGCACTCGCTGGTCCTGTTCTTGCCAAACCCCCACTTCTGAGTGCCCATGATCGAGTCAGGCTCTGTGCGTTTTTGGTAGAAGCGAAAGAGGCGACGGCGACCTCCAGCGCTCGTGTGACCCGTTGTAACAAGACATACGCCTAATTTGTATACCGACTTGTTGAAGAATCTGGTGAATAGAGAACACTACCCCGTACCCCGCCGCGTTTTGCTCAGATGATTTATTGGAAGGTGCAGGCATCATGGCTGGTGGCTCCTGCCGCGTTTTGCCTCCGACTGACGACTGGACCGAAGGACAACGTTTTGCGGGCCGTTTCGACGCGCTTTTTCTCTTCGTCTCTTTTAAGCATACTCCTTTCCGTTTGCCCCTGATCCCACTTGCTTTTCATACCTTTCTATCTTTGTTGATAGCCCGAAGATTGAGTACTCCGTACGAACGTTGCAAACCCTCGCCTACCACGCCACTGATACCAACGACGACCGTCCCAAGGGTCTTGACCACCATCGACTTGGAAAGAAAATAACAATCTGCACGAACAGCGCAGCAAGCACGAGCGCGAACGAACACGACTTTGGAACAGGAAATCAGGCGCTGGCTGCCTCCGAAGAGCAGCTTTGTCCGACCGGGAGGCGGCACTACGGCGAGACGGCGAGACGCGACCACCCGACCGATCCAAAGAAGAACAAAAGCCCCTCTCCCTCCTCCCAGAGTCGCAGGCTCTGTCCCAGCGACGGGGCGGTGCGCAGTGATTCAGACTCATAGAACCGCACGTCTCTCGCGAGCCGTGTCGCAATGACGGCTATCACGGCTGCTGTCCACGGCGCCGGCCAGGGCACCCACGACCTACTGAAACGGGCAACGCAGGCCATGATGTCCAAGTAAGTCGCGAGCTTCCCTTGTCCTACATCGCGCTCAGCTCGCTTTCAACCCAATCTTCCTTCTCCTTTGCCTTCTCCAGCCTCCTGCACATCGAGCCTCGTTTGCATCTTCCGTCATGAAGCTGCAGTTGCACCATCCATCCGATACGTTGTCCTGCTGCCCTGTCTGCCTCGTCTGCCTCGTCTTCCTCGTCTGCCTTGTCTGCCTATCGTCGCTTGTTTGCTCCCCCTTTCCTGTGCTTGCTTGACTCGGCCCAGATGTCGCGGCCGTGTCTCGTGGCAAGCGAGTGCGCCAGCCAAGCCATGTGCTTTACAATCAGAAGTGGACCCGTTCCGTTCTCGCCCAAGTGTGACGCCACCGAGGGCCAGCGATGGCTGGCCCAGACCAGTCGTCGCAAAGTGACAAAATACGTCTCCATTTTCTCACATGCTCTGGTCTTCATGTTCTGGGTTTCCGTTGGCGGCTGCAAACGTTTGTCCCGGCGCAGGCCGCCCTCCACTCAAATTCTGCAACGTTCCAAGTTGGGCTGTGCGAATTTTCACATTTGCAAATGCACAATACAGACAGGCCTCCGTTTACCGGACCACCCGTGTTGCTGCGAGGGAATGTGATGGCCACCCCCAAACAGTGTACATCCCCTTTTTCTTTGCTCAGCACCCAAAACCAGAATGCAGATGTCTCTTCGGACTGCCAAACCGGACGAAAGGCCGCATTGCTTTAATCTTAAGGCCCTGATTCACGACTCAGGATTAAGGATTACGATTAAGGATTAAGGATTAAGGAACTCCGCTAAACCTTTTTGGGCACTAGTCTCGTGCATAACTTTATGCATG
>JADHKL010000077.1:0-108843 GCA_019925545.1 Ophiostoma angusticollis | reverse complement strand
TTGATTCTTCTAACTGTCGGTGAGGAATTCCTCGGTGCAATACATGTTGAATATACATCACGTGATCACACAGTGTGTGCAAGTAACCAGGCTCACGGTGTCATGTGACATGCGCAGACACGGTTGGCACGGGCCCACATGACGGGTAAGGGATGGGAGAGGTACTGCAGCGGTAAGTACTCCTAGTGCTAAATAGCACATAGAGTTACAAGAGAGGTACCTGGCGCTTCCCCACATTGGCCACCTGGAACCAGCCGCCATTCTTTGGAGAAAAATACCGGAAACAAAGCTCGAAAATCAAATAAAATGGTGACGGTGCGGCGACACCCTTTTACGCTTTTTACGCTTCTGTCCGTTTTCCGCTTCGTAGCATCTGCCCCTGTCATCATCCTTACTCACACGCCCCTCCTCTGTTTCTGTTTCTACGCCTCACCCCCCTTCCACAGTGTTCGTCGCGCCTTGAAATCTTCCAGCAACCATTGATTGTATCGAGCACAGCTTATTACGACTGCTCTCAACGACTACATGCACCCCGTGTTCGCAGCTCTTCTGGTTATCCTGAAAAGCAAATGGCCCACCCAAATCCTCCGTAACGCCTTCCTTGAGCCCTGCCTTGACGCCATGTTGCCCATTGCGTACTTTGTAGCCGGACGGTGTCGGCCGTGAGACGATGCCTCTCTTCTTCTATCTGGTTCACCCAAAGGCCGGAGCTGAGGCTTTGTCTGCTGCGTACTTCCGCTGTGTCCGCCTGATGCCCCATGTCTCGTTCTCGTGCCCTTTCGATCTTTCATTTGCCTTTGCTGCTCTCCCTTTTTTCTTGTCTACTCAACGCTTATCCCATCGCTGCAGCTCTTCTTGTCTTCCCAGTTGTGCTCCTTCCCTTCCCTCATTCCACCCGTGCCCAAGCTTTCCTCGCTCCTTCTTAATCCGCTTGTCCCCTTGCCCCATCGTCTCCCCTTTTCTCCCTCTTTACCGACCAGGAACATCACCAACTGGATTCTCTCTCTTCTACACACCAAAACTCAGCCAAAAATCTCGAATTCATCGTTTTTTTGACGACTTTGTTCATCGATTTGGTCCTTTTCCCAGACCGCCGCCATCGCCAAAATTGCCGCATTCAATTGCCAAGGTTCACCTCCTTCGAACTCTAGTACCTGCTGCATGCTAGTCCCGTCCGCTGGCCACCTTTTCGATGCTGATTTTGACGCCTTTTCTTCCACCACTCCACCAAAGTCGCCCTACACCAACAAATTGTGAAGCTATTCCGAACGTCTCTCACCCACTTCGTTGCCCAAATCGGCGATTTCTGTGATAAATCTCCCCACGCAATTTTCGCCAGCCTCTCCAATCTTCTTTTCTCGACGTCTTTCTCATCTTTACGCTGCGTCCTTTGAACGCTTATCAATCTCTGTTTTTTACGACCTTTCGTTCCACGTATTCTTTGCAGCCCTGTTCTTCGCAGGATCTCGGTATGCAACGCTTTTAGACAACAAAGTCATAAGCGCGAACGCGAAACGAAACGCCTGCACATCGCCGCACTTCAAGACCTTTCCAATCAGCGCCGTCTTCCTCGAATATCAAGGCAGTAGGCTGCACCGGTCTGCTCTGCTCTCGTTGCCTGCCTGTGCTGGAGTGCTGCGCAGCAGTTCGAGCGGGCAAGAAGCACGTCGCCGGCCACTATCTGCAGCTGTCGCTTGACGTGTTATTGATGGGACATGGCCACTCCGACCCATGATGTCAACATGGCAAAACACCAAAACAGCTCTTCGCCCGACCTGTCGTCTCTTCCCTCCGAATCGCCATCAGAGCCCGGCTCACCGTCAAGGCCTGATCAACGACGCTCAGGTCCAGAGCGGAGAAACGACGAAATTATTGTCAACACGTCCGTACCTCAATCGACACTGCTGCAACCACAGAACGTGCAGCAGATCGAGCAGTTTCAGTCTTTCTATTTAGAAGGGGGCCGCCTTACTAAGGATGGTGCACCAAGGAAGAAGCCCGGCCGCAAGCCTGGCACAGTTGCCAGAAAGGCTGCTGACGGAGCGGTGGCGCCTGCCTTGACAGAAGCTGCCGCTGCTGCCGAGCCACCTAAACCAAAACGACCGCGGAAACCGAAAGACCCGAACGCGCCACCAGTTCCGCGCAAGAGGCGTGCTCCGACCACCTCCGCCACCTCCGCCCCGGCTGAAGAGGCCCCCTCGTCATCTGCCCCTCAGCGGTCTTCCTCGGCCAATGTGCAGTACCAGCCGAAGCTGGAACTGACATCGATGCGCATGGATATCGATTCCCGGCCCGCACCTCACCCCCTAGGACCTTCCGGCATCTTTTCTTCGGCCCACCAACCTCCACGTCAACCGCCATTAATGATGATGGATAAGCTGCCGAAGCGTGATTCCAATCCCAGCTCTGTAATGAGCATCCTGAATGCCGAGGACTCTCCGCCACGGCCGATATGGACGGCCCCCACGTCGACGACACCCGTCCGATCCGTTGGCCAAAGCTACGATCCCGTTCGATCCTCCACGTACGACCCCGTCCGCGAGACGATGCTTACACGTGATCCTTACGGAACCGGCCCATTGACGTCGCCACGAGGGCCGCCGCAAATTTCCAACCGCGCCAGCGCGTCCCCGTCGATTGCGAGTCTCGTAGACCCGGCTCCCGTATCACAGCCGGTTGGCACATTCTCGCTCAGCAACCGAGCCTCACCGCCTCTTATGTCCATCGCCGCCGCTACAACCTCTTCCAACAACCCACTCCCTCGCTACCGGGAAAAGATCCCATCTCTTCCTCCCTCGCCATCCCCCTCACCTGCCATCCGCAATATCATCGCTTCCGCGGCATCATCCGAACCTCCGGCGAAAGCTGGGAGCAAAGCTACCTCCTCTAGACCCTCGCCACAGCCGACAGCTATGTCCAAGACAGCAACGTCTACAATTCCTTCGCTGACTGTACCGTCCAAGCCTTCGTCGGCAACAAAGTCGTCAACAACGGCTGCAAAGGCATCCTCGAAGGGGGACTCAATTGGGCAAAGCAAAACACAGAGCAAGTTGCAAACACAGCAGGCATCTACGTCTGCAACCCCAAAGGCTGCTGCTTCCAAGTCGACTTTGACAAAGGCTGCAGAGAAGAAAGCTGCCAGGGCTGCTGCTGCTTCTGCCAAGGCTGCTGCTGCTGCCGCCGCCGCCGCCGCCGCAGAGCCTTCTTCCACACCGCCCGACACCTTTGCGTCATCCAAACCGTCGGGATCAGGGACAACGTCACTCAAAGACGTTGATGTGTCAAACACATCGTCAGCTCCTACGAGCACACCTCATATCAAAAAATTCTCCTCTATTCTCCAGCAGGAGCGGGGTGGGAAGCAGAGCAAAGCAAATTTAAGTGCTGCTTCGTCACCCAAACTCTCTGGAGCAATGGGCGATGCTTCGCTGGCTCTTGTTACTCTGGATGCTTCTCCTCAAGGGGCCGGCAGTGAGTCACAACGCTCCATCTTGGATTTCGGAAAAGCGCTGCCCGGCGAAGAGCAGAATGCTCCGTCAATTGTTCTGCACATTCCCCTGGTCCGGGGTGAGAACAACAAGTATGTCAATTTCATGCGCATGGCAGAGGAGCGTTTTGGCTGGGACGCTTTGCATCCTCGCCTGGCCGCACATCGCGACCGGAAGCTGCGGATTGCAGCCGCCTCAGCTGCTCTCGAGAGAAACGGCTCAGGACGCGAGTCGGGCGACGAGATGACCGACGATATGCAGTCAGGCGATGAAGGCAGCAATGAGGAGAACGCCGCCAATGGCGACATTGCCAACGGCGACACCGCCAACGGCGACACCGCCAACGGTGTCACCACCAACGGTGATAATGCCACCAACGGGGTTATTGTTAGCGGTGCGGATGAGGCACCAGCGAAGCCGGTGCGGAAGAAGCGCATTTTCAAGGAGGACGAGTATGACAGGGATGACGATTTCGTCGACGATTCCGAAATGCTTTGGGAGGAGCAAGCAGCAGCCAGCCGCGACGGCTTTTTCGTGTATTCCGGGCCTCTTGTTCCGGAGGAAGAGAAGCCGGACGAAGGGTATGTTTTGTGTTTCGTTGTTTCTTTGTTTCGCTGTCTTGCCTCTCTTCAGTGGTTAACATTACATCACAGGGCTGCACCGCCCGCCAAACGTGGTCGTGGCACTCGTGGTGGACGAGGTGGTACAACCAAAGCAACCACCTCCCGGGTCGCAGGAGGTCGCAGTGGCGGTGCTGGGTCACGCGGTGGTACGACGACACGCAAGGCCCGTCCTACCAAGCAAGAAAAGGAGCAGCGCGAGCGTGAAAAGGCAGAGCTGGAGAAGGCCGCATCCAAAGCGACTTCAGGCGGCTTGAACTCAAGCTTGTCTACCAGCATGGCTATCGACGTTTAGGAAATGCCTACCTTGCGACGGGCGCTCGAGTTTTAAGGCGCACGACGGTCACTACTCCAGTCGACGACGTTTGGCATGGGCGTGTCGGTCTTTGCTTCTTGGCGTTCGTTGTCGTCGCTCGGTTTTTTTCCTCGATGCTTGGCCATTTTTCCCCTTGGTCTCTTGAGATTTTTTGTTTTTTAGCTCCCGCCCAATGGCCGAGATTTGGCGGGTTGTGGCATATGATGCGACGGCGTTTCTGGGCCTGGAGAAGGCGTTTTCTTGGTACTGATTCAATTTCGTGCATGCCATTTCGACACGTCCTGCTTGTCAGACTTGAAGATCTTTTTTCTTTTCTTTGCCAATGGAAGCGCAGCATCTGGGCCGAAGTCTCTTCGGCTACGTCAAACCAAAATAGGCGACGGTAGTCATAGTAGAATGCACCGAAAGTATATTTGGTGATGCACCTGGCCTGGAACCATAAGTGCCTACCTATGTATGTCTATAACGTTTACCACAGACACGTGTGACCGACAGAGGTGTGGCCTGAATAGATTTCGGGGAGGCCGTGCCAAGGGGGACTCTCGATGCATTAGAACGCGCTCTAGGCAGCGTGTGACTTTTGCTCTCTGGCATCTTTATCAAAACTTAGACAGAGACTGTGTCCCGCGCCAGATCAGGCCATATACGTGTGAGCTGAGCAGTACCTTTTTTTGCTTTTTGATAAAAACTCGACTCAAAAACTGTGCTGTTGTGCTGAACCTCATCACTTGAAAAGTATGACCCCATGCAGCAGGTGCTATTGCCGTCACCGTAGCGGAGACTTTCTCTGCTACTACCCGAGAGAACACTGTCGTCATTCCCACCCAACGACATACCTTATCCTATGCCGCTCTATTTGACAGGTGACTCGTCAGGCACTGCCGCAAAAAGGCAAGAACGGCTGGCCGACTTCTGGAGGAGGAGTCGAAAAGTATTGAGCATAACGTCATACGTCCTTTGGTATGTCTTGTGCGATACATCAGCGAGATCGGGCGGGGTCACTTCTTTTTGGAGGCTCTTCTTTTGTTCGGCGGACCTGGAAATGCTTGGCTTGGTTTTCTTTGAGCACACACACTTTTTTTTTACTCTTTGTATCGAACGCAACGCACATGTCCAGAGCACAGGTATGTCCAGAGCACTTATCTCCATCCGGACAGCTCTCGGGACTCTTGGCCCGGCCGACGTCACTAGTCTTAGCCCAGCTGTGCCGCGACCTTGTCGTGGCGAAATGCCCCATCGCTGCTGAATCAGACCAAATGGGCTTTTGAAAGAAACGAGCGAGACAAACCAAAGCAAAATGGAGAGACCTTCTCGTAGAGCGAATTCTTTGTAAAAAAACTGCCCATTCCGGACTGTGCGGTGGGTTGCACGACACCCGGTGGTTCCTTCCCTCGTCCGAATTCCTGACATCAGGTCTTGCTGACACGGCAGGAGCGATCGCCGTGCCCGTCACTTTTTTCCTTGGCAAGGAAGTCCCCGACACTGGCCTTTCTCAAGAGCGCCAGCACTACTACCCCACATGGCGAGCTACCTCGAACCTGGTAATCTTTCCCTCAGCTCTACTTGGTACGAGTAGGTAGGTGGTAGTTTACATCATGCTTTCCCCTCATTTTCTTCATTCTTCATTCTTTTCTCTTCTCCCCTCTCTCCTATCACAATCGATTCGTCTCCAGACAATAACTTTGATTTTTTACGCCACCTTGCTTGGCCCATACTGTGCCGACGCTGGGAGTCTGCGTACTCAATCGCCACTTCTTCATCCTCTTCCCGTATTCCTTCGAGAGCGGCATACAAAGTGCGCGACTTGTTTGCGTTCGGCTTGTCGTCCAAATCCATCCGTCAACCTCGACAACGGAGGAACCCAGCTCATTTTGAAAGTTTACGGAGAACTTCATATGCTTATGCTTACAGCTGACGAGGCGCGCCTTTGAGAGAGCCTGTGCATCCGACGCGCGGCTGGAAAGGCAGCACTCTCAGTGCCGCGACGACTTGGTCGGCTTTGTTTCTGGTCGAATTGGTTCTGAACTTCAGACGTTGTTGCTTCTTCTGTCTTCCGCCTACTTGGAGAGACATTGGACGACAATCCCCAATCCATGGCTGCGTTTGTCAAACCGCCGACGATGACAGTGGCCTCGCAAGGCCTCCACGGCGGCCCAGGCGCTGTCAGCGGCAGTGGCAACACCACCAGCGATTACTTTAGCCAGCACAACCTGCATCCACAGCAACAACCGGCAACCTCATCAACAGCGCCCGCCGCAACTGCATCGCATTCTTACACCTCGTCGCCAGCGCATCTTCCCGCGCGCTCGCCTTACACCGAGAGCCAGAATTTCATGCCCTCGACCCTGGAGGCATTTGCCCGCGACGACGACGAAACGATCATCAACACGATTGCCAACACCTATCCCACCGCCACGCACTCGCCTGGTGGCCATCTCGTCTCCCCGACGGCCGCGGCCGGCGTCGCTACACCGCTCAGTGGTAGCCTGCCTGTGCAAGGTCACCAACAGCACAGCGGCAACAGCTACATTGACGGCAGCGTCGACGGTGCCACCCCAAGCGGTGCAGCTAGCTATCGTACCAACACCATAGCTAGCAGCTACAATCACAGCATTAACGCGGCCGGCGCTGGCAACAGTGGACGCTTTATAGAAAACTGGGATGCCAGTCAGCGAGGAAGCTCCATCATGGACGGCGACGGCAACAGCAGCAACTACGGCGACAGTTCTACCATACATCTCCCCGCGCGGTCGAAAACGCTCAAGAAAAAGTCATCGCTGCGTCGGAGCAGCAGTCTGCACCGCAGCAGCAGTCGCCGTAGCATGAGAGCCGGCAGCGTGCGCAGCCTTCAGTTGCAGAGCCACAGTGACACCGACGAGGCGCAAAGCGCTTTCTACTGTCCCGTGCCCACCAAAGGCAGTCCTACAGAAGCTCTTGCCAATCGCTTTCAATGTGAGTATATGTGCTTTATGTGCAGGGGGGCGGAGTGTCGGGTGGCTCTGGCTTTTTTTAATGATAAACTAACGCAACGATTCACTTTCCAGCCTGGCGGAAGATTCTCAAGGACCTCATTGCCTACCATCGCGAGATCCAGAACCATTACGAACAGCGCGCCAAATCGCTCCAGAGGCTGTCGGCGACGCTTAACAGTTCAACGCTCCCCCCTGGCTTCATGGCAGCGGGCGGCATCGACGATGCTGCGCAGATTCTCCGCAGCTATCATAAGCAATCCATAGCAGAGGCCATTAAGGCGCGTGAGATCGAGGAAGACGTCATCCTAGCCCTGACCGGCTTGCGCAGCGACTTGAGCCAGAAGATCAAGGAAATCAAAAACATTTCTGGCGACTTCCGCAACAATGTTGAAAGGGAGATGGAGGCCACCAGAAAGGCTGTCAAAAGCCTGCAGGACCACCTCGGCCAGTCCGAGCTCGATCCATCTCTAACGACCGGCCGCCAGGATCCCTACCTTCTTCGCTTGATTGCAGACCGCCAACTCGAGCGCCAGATCCAGGAGGAGAACTACCTCCACCAGGCATTTCTGAATCTGGAAAAGTCCGGCCGCGAGCTGGAATCCATCGTTGTCGGCGAGATCCAGAAATCGTACAACGCTTACATTGGTATTTTGCGCCGCGAGGCCGCCGCGACCTTGGCTACTGTCGACGAGTTGCGCACAGGACCCATCACCATGCCCAAAGATGAAGAGTGGGCATCGTTTATTCGCAACAGCGACCAGCTTGTCGATCCTGAGATCCCCATACGCTCCCTTCAGTACATCACCTACCCCGGTCAGAACCATTTTGCTTGTCAAGAGATCCGCGCTGGCTTGCTGGAGCGCAAGAGTAAGTATCTCAAAAGCTACACGGCCGGCTGGTACGTACTTTCGCCGACACACTTGCACGAGTTCAAGTCGGCGGACAAGATGCAAGCCCCGGTCATGTCGCTGTACTTGCCGGAGCAGAAGCTTGGCTCCCACTCAACCGAAAAAGCGTCATCGAGCAAGTTCGTCCTCAAGGGGCGCCAAACCGGCGGTTTGCACCGTGGCCACACATGGGTGTTCCGGGCCGAGAGTTACGACACGATGATGGCGTGGTACCACGATCTCCAAGTACTCACGGAGAAGTCGTCACAGGAGCGCGAGGAATTTGCACGTGAGCAGCTGCACATGCGAAGCAACAGCCGCACATCACAACGCACGTACAGCAGCGACGGTGTCAATGAGGACGACGAGGAACCCTTTGCCGTGAACTCCCCTGTCGTGGGTGCCAAGGTGACGGAAGAGGGTGTGAGGGGCTTGCAATCAGCCAACCCCGTGTTCAGTGGGAGTGACGCGGGAGTCGGGGGCGCAGGTGCTAGTAGCTTCTCGTCCGTTGCAATCGATAACAACAACAACATCAACAACGACAGCAACATTGACAACAACACTCGTGCTCTTAGCCCTAGCGTTGGCAGCGGCCAGTTTCTGCCCGCGCAAGGCCCATACACACCGCAGCCGGTTGCGCAAGTCCGCCGACCTACTCAAGGCGGCCGGTTCCCATCCGACATACAGGTGAATGCGCAGAGGGGCCTCGAAGTCCAAGCGGCAGGAATCCCCCTGTCGCCAGCCAGCGCCGCTGGTTCCGGGTCTCAACAAGGCTCTGGCCGGGGCTCAGGTCAAGGCTCTGACTACGGAGTGATTGACGCCGCAGGAGCTCATCTGGGTAGCAGCATTTCCCCGTCGATGGCAAACGGCTATACCTTCTCCGAGCCGCAAGCGCCCCAGCAGACAGTTCAGCAACCGCCGCTTCAAGGGTACAACCCCACCCAGTTCGCGGAACCCCGGCACGAGCCGATTCCAACGTACATTGTCAACGAATCCTACAAGCAATACCAACAGCCACCGCAACCGCAACCGCAGCCGGGGCCGCAGTACGTCAACGAAGCCACCTTTGCGGAGCAACCACGCCAAGCCCCAGCATTCGTGGCACCGGTAGCTCCTGTTCTTAGCAACGGCGGTGCGGAGACGCGCAGTCCTTCCGCGAATGCGAACCTGGGTACGATTGATGGCAGCGGGCTGAGCAGCGGGACTGCTGCCAGTGGCTACGGCGTCGATGGCACCAGCAACCAAACAACCGACGGTCGGCCCGAGGCGGTTCACCGCCAGCAAAGCGAGACCGTGACGCTGTCCAACCTACACATCCCGGGACAGTATCCCTGGACGAACACGGAGGCGAAGTAGAGTCTGTGCGTTTTGTGTGCTGGGGTGGGAATGGGGATTCTTTTGCACTTGCTATATTTGGAGCACGCTGTGTTAGGCTCACGCGGCGTCTGGGTTTCTTTCGGCTATTTTCATGTCATTTTCAGTCCTCCAGTTAGTATGCTGCGTCTGTTTTTGGGTTTCCATCTTACTTGCCTTTGTGCCTTCCTTTCTGTCAGCATCTTTGCTTTGGATACACACAGTCTTGCATGTGGGGAAGCACATACTGGAGAAACGGGTGGAGAAGACGAGAAGATAAACGGGCTTTCTGCTTTTTGTATCTTGTTTCCTGCTTTCTGCATTTCTATGCTTTTTTTGTTTTACTGTTATTTTTGCTCTCTGATGAAATACACGTTACATTCGCCAAGCTATCAAGAGCGGAAGAGCACACACATGCTGTGCCTGGTGATGCTGCATGGTTCGAGAACGTGGCAAACACATCTTTCAACTTCTGACTTGCGGGTGAGCGCATACGAGTACGATCCGACAGGCTGCAGTGCGAGAGGGAGAGAGCGCAAGAGAGCGAGGGAGCGTGAGAGCGAGAGAGAGATACTCTACGATGCACCTGATTCGGTCGGTGAAGGCGGCGCGGGACAGGCGAAGATAGACAGAGAGAGGCCGAAAGAGGAAGAAGGAGCGATGCTGTGCGCCGCGCCGTGCAGCTCTGGTCCGGTTCTTTCTTGGAGACGTTGAGCTCTCGCCCGTCGTTCGTTGGCTGCGGCTGCGAGTACATGTAGGTAAGCGTAATATGTTGTGCTCCGTCAGCATCTTTGTTGTCTTTTTCTTTCCCCGACGCCGTGACCCAGCCGCTCCGCCCTCCGACATGCGCGCATTATCTGAGGGTGGCTGGACCTCAACTGCTCTATGAAGGAAGGAAAGAAAAAAGAGGGCCAGTATCCTTTCCGGACAGGGGGGGTCGTATGTCTCTTTTTCCAGCCATCTAGAAGATCAGCATTCTTTCGAGGGTAAACGAGGAACAGAAAAAGGAACAGAAAATGAAGAGAAGAGACGGAATGCATTCACCATGTTTCATAAGACCATCCGGCCATTCCAAAGGGTTTCTTCTTGGGGATGTCCGAGAAACAGAACCGATACAAACGAGCTCTCTCGCGGTGGGAGGGGAAAAGATGAAAACGAGAGACAGACAGCGTGTTTATGGTTGCACAAAGCAACAGCTGGCAGAGGCGAAGAGTCACGTCACGTCATGCTCTTGGGCTTTCGGTTTCCTCTCTTCCTCGTTTTCGTCAATGCATATACAGATACGAACGTGATCACGACAACGTGCAGCCGCATATGTTTGTCCCGTGTTACGTTCTGCCAGAGAGAACCTATGGACGAGCAGAGCGTCGAGAAGATGGCGAAGCAACGGGTGGCATTCCGTCTCTGAGACAGGAACCTCCAGGCATGCCCATTGGTATCCCCCAGCCATTTCACCTTGCGATAGTGTGTGTCTCTCTCGTTGTCTCTCTTGTAATGGTGGCGTTGGAAGAGTAATTTGCCCATTTCCCTTTTTTTTTTCCGGTGTGGAACCAATACATGTTCGACGAGAATGGGAAGGAGGAAAGAAAGATGCTGAAGGGGACAGACCTCGAGATCTGCAGGGGACAACCCCCATCGCTCGCTCGCTTCTGATCCCGCCTTCCATCGTCCCACGCGATCCTACGCTTTGGCCATATTTTATGCGCGCTAGGGGGAGAAAATAGAACTACAGTGATCCTTCAGGTCCATCTTCTCTTCTTTTTGGCTCTTCTTTCTTTCGTTCCGACTTTCTGTCTCCTCTTCCTCCCCTCCTCCAATGTTGTCATCCTTCCAAGCCGCCAAGGCGCTTCTTGCGAATCATTCCTCCTGGCGAGACCTTTGACATTCCTTGCGTCGATCCCCAGAGAATTGCAGAGTACGGATTCGGACACACCCGTATCCTTGCTCCGTACTCCGTACAGGTACCTACAATGAGAGCTGTCACCATGCCCATTTTCTCCCTGTCTCGCTCTCTTCAACTAGGTATCCTCCTAACTCGACAAATTATTTATCAGCGTAAGCATATTACAGAGCTCGCCAAAAAGAAACCAGAGAGAGGGCGGACAAGAAACAAACGCGAGAAAAATAAAAGAGAAAGCCTCGTTTCCTCTCCCGGTTGGCCGTCAGCATGTTTCCGTCCCCCTGTAAGGTTCTTTACGACAACAAAGTATTGTAAGCCTCTAAGCACCTAAGCATAGGTAAGGACTTCGCCCGGGGCAGCTGGGGACAAGAGAGGCGGACGACGGCCGCAGCAGGCTGTGTCACGAAGATGGTCACAGTGGAGAGGAAGAAGAAAAGAATCCTTTCCAGGCTGATCCTTGGATGCCAAGCTCGTGGCTTGCCCTCTATATTTTTATTGTCCGAGCGGCGACGGAGTTGCGGCTTTTCTATCATGTCTCTGCACGACAACGTCCCCGAAATAGCATCTGGGGGTTGGCGCGCAGCAAAAAAGGGCAGAAGACTTCTCTCTCGTCTCTCTGGTTCTGCCGCACACCAACCACAATGGGGAATTCCTTGTCGCAGTCCATCGCCACTTCGTAGCAGCGACGTTGACTTGGCCGTCTTCCTAAAAGTTATCCGTAAACCATTCAAGCAACCCCGTCCTCGCATGCACTGCTGCTACGTGTACATGTAGACTCATCCTCCACCACCTTCCCCGACTGTGCAGCAAACACGTCCAATAACAGCAGCCCCAGCCTTCTTTCCTCGATCCTTGTGCGAGCTGAGCTGCACGAGAGTCCTTTCCTTCAACCTTTTCTTCTTCTTCCTACCTGCACAAATCCCGGCGGCTTGGGTACGCTCTCGGTCATTCTGTCGGGCGCCGCCCGGTCGCTTTCCGCCGCAAAAGGAACACAACCGACAGACAAGATATATATCGCTTGTCTTCCCTCCCCTGTCCTGTTGCTAGCCCACTTTGTTTTTCTCTTTGTATCCTGTCTTCCTCCTCTCTGCCTCCTCTGCCTCTGCCTCCTAGCCTCCTCTACCTCCTCGCTTCGCTTTTCTTCTCCTCCTCCTCGAGCGCCTCTTGATCACATAGCACCTTGATCGGTGTAACCGTACTCACTTTCCCCAAGACCACTACATCCATCCCCAACCACGCTCGGAAGGCGTGACAAACAACAAGAGAGAAGAGTGTCCGCTGCCATTTACCCACCTCTTCATTTTATTTTGTCTTTTGTCTTGTCTCTCCTTCTCCCTGCCGCCCATCTCGGAGAGAGAGAGAGAGAAAGAGCAACAGACAGTGGAACTCAAAAGGACAACCGCGGCCGCGTCCAAGTCCCACATCTCATGGCTTTCCTCCTTCATCATTAACAACACTGCAAGAGGACATAATCCAATCTCCTGGCTCTTCCTTCCCACTCCACGTCCTCACTTCCTCTCACACAATGTCGGTCCGCCGCGAGAGACGCAGGTCATTGCCCGCCTCCAGCTTTGATGGCAACGATGTCGACTTCCGCAGCGCCACCGAGGCCATGCAGCGAGCAGCTGCTGCCATGATTGCGGCCACCGAGTCGTTCCGCCAGCAGTTCCACCAGCACGACGACGAATTTTCCGGCACGGAGCTTGCTGACCCTCCCGTCCATTCCGCCCTTTCTGTCCCTGCTGTCCCTTCCGTCCCTGCCGCCGTTGCTGAGCACAGCACCATACCTGAGACCAACGCAGGGGCCGGCAGCAGACAAAACAGCAGCAGCAGCAGCAGCAGCAATATGAGCGTGCCCCAGTTCCCACAGCGGACGGCATCGTCGGCAAGGCGCCGCACCGTCTCGTCATACCAGCCGTATCGGCCTCCCGCCGAGTCCTATCAGGCCGCTGTGCCTGCGCCAGCCAGCGCGTCTGCAGCTACCAAGGTTGCCTCTCGCCCAGGCTCATCGTCAGGATCCGTGAGGAGCCTGGCAGGTGTCCAGACCGGTGGCAGTCCCCCTGTCCGCTCAGCCGCATACCCGCCACAGGTCCAGCGCAGAGACAGCATCAACAAAGCCGCCACCGGCAGCAGCAGTAGCGGCGGCGGCGGCGGCAGCAGTAGCAGCAGCAACGCACGCAACCCTTATTCCGTGTATCGTGCCAGCCGCACCAACAGCAACGGGTCGCCGGGCCCGCCAATCTCCTTCCACAACACGGCCCATTTGAATCCGTACCATTCTCAGAGCGGGCACAATTCCGCATCCGATTACTTTGCGGTAGCCGCTTTGGACACCACCGCCCCCCCGCGGGAGGACAAGCCCATGGCAATGGCCCTCTCACTGTCGGGCCCAGCTCCAGACACGTCAGATGCCCAGTCTCCCCCGCCGGGCGACAGTGCCATCGGCCACCAGCCCTCGCAGCAGCAGCAGCAGCAGCAGCAGTATCTGCCGCTGGCCAACGACTTCCTGGTCGACGATGAAATCATCTTTCCGGACCGGACAGCGTCCCAGCGCAACACACAGCACCAGAAGCACCCGAGCTGGTCGCTCGTGCCCAAAATGCCCAGGTCGCCGGATGCAGTCCAAGTCGCGGCCGCCCGACGGCTGACGCCGCCAAACATACCCGCGTCGCTGGATGTTGGCCGTGGCCGCAAGCTGTCGCGCAGTCCGGCGCGCGACAACTTCGACGACAACACCAGACCTGCACCTGGACGCCGTCCGTCCATGTCCTCGTACATTGACGTCGTTGAGGCAGCATCGCAGCTGCGGCGATCACCCTCATACCAACAGGTCTTGGCCAGCAGCGATGCCAAGCAGGCACTCCACCAAGCACTCCAAGTCGGCGACGACGCGTCGGAGCACGGCAGCACCAACTCATCGGGTCCGGAGCCCGAGCCCGTCCTGCGCATCGGGCGCTACACGTACATCCGGTCCGAGGCCGGCGACGACTATCGCGCTTCGCTCATCCGCGACGACGGCTCCCGGCGCTACGCCGCGATGCCCATAGGTCGCGGCATTGGCAGTTTCACCAGCGGCAGTGGATTCCGGCGCCACCATAGCCTCAAGATGCCGCGCCAGCGGAAGCCGACAAGCATGGGTCCGTACGGCTTCTCGTTGATGCACGAGTCGCTCTTCGTGCTGGTCGTCTGCCTGGCACAGGTGCTGATGCTGGCAGGCATCGCCCAAGCTCTCCTGCCCGCCAGCATTATAGGACAGTCGTTCCCCGACACGGACGCGGGCAATCTGGCTTGGTACACGGCATCCTACGGCCTGACCTCGGGCACATTTGTGCTTCCGGCCGGCCGCCTCGGCGATCTGTTTGGGCACCGCCGCATCTTCGTCCTGGGCTTCATCTGGTTTGCCGTCTGGAGCTTGCTGGCCGGCTTTGCACCAGCTGTGCAGCAGTCCGGCCCTGCGGATGCGCACCGAGGCACCATATTCTTCATCGTGTGTCGTGCCATGCAGGGCATCGGCCCGGCCATGCTTGTCCCCAACGGGCAGGCCATGCTGGGCCGCGCGTATCCACCGGGGAAGCGCAAGAACATTGTCATGTCGCTGTTTGGCGCGTCGGCACCCGTGGGCTTTGTGGCGGGCGCCGTCATGTCGTCCCTGTTTGCCATGTACGCGTCGTGGCCTTGGGGGTTCTGGACTCTCGCGGCAGTCTGCGTGGCCCTCGCTGCCGTCAGCTTGTTGGTGATGCCCGCCGACGAGGTGAAGAAGAGCGGTGGCGGTGGCGACAACGACAACGGCAGCACCGACGAGTTCGATGTGGGCGACGACGATGATGACGATGTGGTGACGACCAAGATCAAGAGGCGCCAGATGGCCAGCGGCAAGAAGCGCGAGAGCCTCTGGGTGCGCATGGATGGCGCCGGCATAGTGCTCGGCGTGTCCGGGCTGGTGCTGGTCAACTTTGCCTTCAACCAGGCGCCCATTGTTGGCTGGTCGACACCATACACCTACTTCTTGCTGATTCTCGGCATCTTCTGCCTCGCCGCCTTCGTTCACGTCGAGGCGGTGCAGGCGACCTACCCGCTGGTGCCGGTGTCGTCGATGCGCTCGACAACAAACTTTGTGCTCGGCTGCACCGCCACGGGTTGGGGCTGCTTCTCGGTGTGGGTGTACTATGCGGTGCAGACGTTTGAGCAGCTGCGCGGCTGGTCGCCGCTCATGACGAGCGCGGCATTCGCGCCGGCGCCGGTTACGGGGCTTGCCGCCAGCCTGCTGACGGGCTTCCTGTTCAGCCGGCGCGTCAAGCCGCACTGGGTCATGCTCATCAGCATGTGCGCCTTCTTCATCGGTAGCCTGCTGTTTGCCACGGGGCCGCCGCAGCAGCTGTATTGGTACAGCTGCTTCTTCAGTATTTTCATCATGCCGTTCGGCATGGACATGAGCAACCCGGCTGCCATCATTCTCCTCAGCAACAGCGTGCGCCGCGAGCACCAGGGCATTGCTGCCAGCCTCGTCGTCACCTTTGTCAACTATGCCATCTCGCTGGCACTCGGCATCGCCGGCTCCGTCGAAGCCAGCGCATTCGACAAAAACGACCTGCTCGCGGGCTATCGCGCGGCGCAGTACTTTGGTCTGGGCCTCGGCGGGCTCGGCGTCGTGCTTGGTACGGCCTTCCTGTGCCAGAGCTATCTGCGCCCACCACCACCGCCGCCGCCGCCATCTGATGAGAAGGGAACACAGCCGGCGTGAAGGTGGGAAAGAAGGGGTAAAAGGGGAGAAAGGGGGGGGTAAAATGATTGGAAGGACAGATGTACTCCACACTGTATTAAGGAAGTACAGCAGCACCGGGAGGAAGGAGCGTTCTGATAACCATCTCATAAAAAAGGCACGTCAGAGCATACAGCGACGACATGCAGTAATCCGATATTTGAATAGATCAAGTCATATTTTATATCCTTGGACAATGATGTGAAAGCAGAGAGGACAAGAGCAAAATGAAAACGACCCATAGAACAAGACATAGCCTACCCAGAACGCCATTGTGAATCTCGAGCGCTTTTTTGGTGCGTGTGCTTTTCCCGTACAATCCCAGGCTGCCGTTCCGCCTATAGCCATCTCCCAAGAGAAGTGAAACGAAAGAGAGAGAAGGCGCATGGGTATCGTAGTTAATCGTGGAAGAGAGAGACAGGGGCCAAGCTAAAGCTCCCTCTCTTCTCTCAGTAACCACCCCGGCCACGACCACGGCTGAACCCGCCACCGCTGCCGCCGCGACTGAATCCGCCTCCGCTACCACCACGGGAGCCGCCACGGCTGAACCCTCCACCGCCACCGCGGCTGAACCCACCACCGCCACCACGACCGCCAAAGCCGCCGCGTGGTGCGCCACGGCCGCCACCGCGACCACCAAAGCCGCCGCGGCCGCCGAAGCCACCGCCACGGCCGCCGCCACGGCCACCGGCCTGGCCGGGCTTTTTCACGCGCTTGACCTCGGTGCCGGGTGGGGGTTTGGGCTTGGGGATGAAGCGCTCAAAGGGCAGGAGCTTGTCGCTGGAGAGGAAGAAGCGGTCGCCGGGCTTGAAACTGGCAGCCTGGATGCCCTCAGAGGGCTTGATGGTGAAGTAGACCTGGTTGATGGGGCCGAGGACCTCGTCGACTTTGCCGACGTTGGTCTTGTTCTCGAGGAAGACAAAGGCGTTGAACTGGGGGATCTTGGCGGCGTTGACGCTCTTGCAGACCATCTCGCCCTCGCAGGCATGCAGAAAGGCACCCATCTCCACGACAGAGGCCGGCGGGCCGTTGTCACGGGGAGCAAAGCCGCCGCGGCCTGCAAAGGGGGTCAGCGTCACTGGGCCGTGGAGATTTCAACAACGAAGAAGAACCACCAAAACTCACCTCCCCGGCCGCCAAAGCCACCGCCAAAGCCACCGCGACCACGCGGGGCGCCTCCACGAAATGACATTTCTGGGGGACAGGAAAAGAAGACGAAATAATTCCCGCCAATCGGTTGGGTGTCGGCTGTAATGTGCGGTGCAGTCGAATGCTGGTCAGATAGGACGCTCGCTGCGAAGGATTGAAGCTTTTTTCTCGACCTTGTTAATTTTTTATTTTTTTTCTCGACTTTCTGCAATCGCATTGCTTATTGGCTGGAGTTGAGAAGTGCAAATATGGGTCCTCGGCGACCTGTGGCGCTAGCCGCTTCTGGAACTGCGTGCTACCTTCCTTTCTCCGGAACGCCTCACTTTGAATCCTTCGTCGGCTCATTCTCACGCTGTGCAAAGGTAACCCGGGACGCCCTTATCTGCCCCCCTGGCGAATGCAACACGATAGGGAGGGGCCCCGAAGAAAAAGTTGGACGAGATCGGGGGGCCTCACCGATACCAGGCATACACTTTGCCTCCCCCAGGGCAGACTAGTTTCGTCATCGAAATGCGATCAGCAGTGGGAGGTTGCATGCTAAGGGGGGAAAGGGGGGGCAGAAGACCTGGAGCTGGGGTAGATGTGCTTGGTGGACAACTTTGTTGATAGTGCTCGACACTCCGTATGTTAACAGGTATATAAGATGTATTGTCCTGTCTGGCTAGAGAGATCGTGTGGCCCGCAACGGCCTTGACCATCACCTCTACTGCAACAGCTTCCACCATGTCCAGCTCAACCAGCCAAAACGTGCGGCCGCCGCCAGCAGCAGACCTGGCCGCCGAGACGGGTGAGATGCCCTCTGCGCCGGGAGCTGCGGGGCCCAACGAAAAACACGGTCTTCCGGCCGACCGCCTGCTGACGGTGGCCGACCTCGGCATCGACGAGAAGAAGCTGGTGCGCAAGCTTGACATCTGTCTGATCCCACTGGTCATGGGCTTGTACCTGTTTAGCTTCTTGGACCGGTGGGTGCTCAGAACCAAGGAGAAACGCATAAAAACTGCCAGCTGACCTTAGCAGCGTCAACATTGGAAATGCCCGCCTCTACAACATGGAGGCGGATCTCGGACTGCACGGTGCACAGTACCAAACGGCTTTGTCCATCCTGTTTGTGACCTACATTGCCTTTGAGGTGCCGAGCAACCTAGTGCTGAAGAAGTTTACGCCCAGCCGCTGGATCGGCTTCATCACCACGTCCTGGGGCATCATCGCCACGCTGACGGGGCTGGTGCAGTCGTACGGCGGGCTGCTGGCGTGCCGCGTGCTGCTAGGTGCCGTCGAGGCTGGCCTGTTCCCGGGCCTGGCCGTGTACCTAACCTTCTTCTACACCCGGCGCGAACTGGCCGTGCGCATCGGCTACCTGTTTGTATCGGCGGCCATCGCCGGCGCCTTAGGCGGCCTGCTGGCCTACGGCATCGGCCACATGGACGGCGTGGCGGGAATGAGTGGATGGCGGGTACGTGCAAGTCCATTCTCTGCTCGGAGGTCCGTTGCTCGGAGGAAAAAACTAACGTGTCCAGTGGATCCTTATCATCGAGGGCCTACCGACCTTTGTGCTCGGCATCGCGTGCTTCTTTTTGCTGCCCAACGACCCGGCCTCAGCCTACTTCCTCAACGATCAGGAGCGCCGTGCTATGACACTGCGTCGCGCCAGCGAGTACGGCCACACCGACAGCGCGCAGGAGTTCCGCAAGGCCGACATGCTCAAGGCCTTTGGCGACTGGAAAATCTGGACCTTCTGCTGCGGCCAGTTCTGCGCCGACACCATGCTGTACGGCTACTCGTCCTTTTTGCCGACCATCATCGCGTCGCTCGACAACCACTGGACGTCGGCACAGGTGCAGCTGCTGACCGTCCCTTGCTACTTCCTCGGCGCCGCCACCTACATGGCCATGGCCTATCTGTCCGACCATGTGCAGCGCCGCGGCGTCTTCTGTGTCGTCTTCGGCGCCGTCAGCGTCGTCGGCTACGGCGTGCTGCTGTCTGACGCCGGGTCGGGCGTGCACTACTTTGGGTGCGTTTCCGCTCGCTTTCTTTCCTTGTTTCCTTGTCCCCCTTTTCCCCGTTCTCTTCTCTGACCCCTCCAGATGCTTCCTCGTCGCCATGGGCCTCTATGTGCTCGTCGGTATTCCCCTGGCTTGGGTCCCCAACATCTGCCCACGCTATGGCAAGCGTACCACCGCCACCGGCATGCAGCTGACCATAGGCAACTCTGCCGGCATCATGTCGTCCTTTATCTAGTAGGCCAGTCCCCATCGAGGAACCACCACTGACACCACTGACACACATCAGCCCCTCCGCAGAGCGCCCCCGCTACGTGCGTGGCCACGCCATCACTCTGTCGCTTGTCGGTTTGGCTGCCCTCATCTACAGCTTCCTTTCGCTCTACCTCGCGTACGTCAACCGCCGCCGCGATGCCGCTGAGAGAGAAGCCGAGGACCAGGGTCGGCCGCTGGAGTCGCCCGAGGCGCTGGCCGAGCTTGGCGACGAGAGCCCGCATTATCGGTACATGACGTAGGCTTCGACTGGTGTACGGGAGGAGAATAGTCGTGACGCAGAAATCAAGAAGAAAACGGTCGGCAAGAAGAACGAGTAATGCCCGGGGAGCGAAAGGCATGGGCGCTGCCTGTTTCGACTTGCGTTTGCACCATGTTGCTGAAGGCCGGCGACGGGAAGACATGAAAATTTGGTGCAACTGCCTGTGATGCCTGGGATGGTGTCGACGCAGATGAAGCGATTGAGGATTGCAACATGTTCGGCTCCGTACTTGGCTTATGGGAAGTGTCAGCAGGCGAGATACGGTTGCATTTGGCTTGCTTGTTCTTCAAAGAGCGACATTGCGCAGTTGAGTGCGAGGTGCGTTTGCAATGATTACATCGATTGCCTTGTCGGTCGTCCTTTTGGTTTGGCTGACCACCATCTTTTCGCTTGTCTTTACCGCCAGGACGGGGTGACTTGCCGTTGCGGTGGTGGTTGTCATGTCCGTTCCCGCTATGGGTGCTGTCGGCTTGCTTGTAGACCTTGGTTGTCTTGGGTTCGCGGTACTTGATAGTCAGGAAGCCGTGAATCTCCTGCAAGACTTCTTTGTCTGACAGCGATGCCCATTCTTGACGCCATTTTGTAACAATGTCCGCAATGGGCCCGTTTTGCTTGTCTTCGATTATGCCGAGGAGATGGACGAGCTTGGTCTTGTTTCCGAGTTTTGCCACGTTGAACTCGTAGTCCTGGACAGCCTTTGAGTATTCTGCCAAAAACTCATTGGCTGTTGGTTGTGTCCAGGCGAAACGCGCCCATCGTTGGCCGATCATGATGGAGTCTGTCTTCTTGTCTGGTCCGTAGTACTCGGACAAGTAGTGATACAGCTTCCCGGGCAACAAGATGTGCTCGATGGTCTGGGCCAGAGTGATGTCAATGGTGCGCATCATCATGTTTCTGATTTTCAACAGCGACGTGCTGTCATAGACAGTGTCGATATTTTCGAATGTAATCCCGTCGCCAAGGGTTTTGATGTTGTTGCGCATGTTGAACGACCAAGAGGCCCATCGTTTGGAGCTGTCCAGTTTCTCCCTGATGGGATCTATCTGGCTCGACAGCTCATGTAAGTCGTCGCGGCTCAATCGGGGTTTTGTCGCAGATGTAGGTTCTTCCGTGGATTGCCAAATCCACTCTCCTCTGGGAGGTGCGGGCAGTGGCACTGGAGATGAACCGCCAGGGGGCCATCCCATGGGCAGAGGCGCCTGAGGAGGCTGCGACTGTGCCTGTGGGATTGGTGGCCATCCCTCTGGTGCATGGAAGTTTGGAGGATGAACGTAGGGGTAATTCCTTCTGTTAGGGTCTGGCTGAACACGCGGACGTACGGATACAGGCGTTGAATGGGCAAATCTGTACGAAATGTCCTGTTCCATCCCGTCCGGGCTTTCTGCGTGACTCGCCATGAAATGCTGGAAACAGGTTGTTGAGGTTCCGGTTGAAACGGGATCCTAGCGGTCGTCGGTCTGGTTTGGGCACGCTAATCTTAATAGGCAGCTTACCTGATCACGTGTTCCTCCCCATAGCGCGCCTAGACGCGTCAAAGCCAAGCTTCGCCCGCCTCAGCGTTACGACATGGTTGGTTGCGCTTTGCCCCTGGCCAACCTCGACCAACCTCGCACATCCCAGCTTGGCGACTGCATCTCGTCGTTACGGCCGTCCCGGTCCGCTTTGTCCGTCCCAACTGTCTCTGTTTCCATAACCGCCGGCCGCCAACATGGGCATCAAACAGCTCTTTCAGATCGTCAAGGAGGAGGCTCCTGACGCCGTCAAGGAGGGCGAGATCAAGAACCAGTTTGGCCGGAAAGTGGCGATTGTGAGTCTGCCTTCCTCCAGCTGCAATAAATCTTTTTGCATAGTCTCTCTTCCTTGCCAACTAACGTCACCAGGATGCGTAGGTACTCTCGCGGCAATATGTGTTTCTCTTGATCGTTTCTCTCGATATGCTGACTCCCCCCTTCCCTCCTCCTTCACCAGCTCCATGAGCATCTACTCCTTTCTGATTGCCGTCCGCTCTGATGGCCAGATGCTTATGAGCGAGGCCGGTGAGACCACCTCCCATCTGATGGGCATGTTCTACCGCACCCTGCGCATGGTCGACAACGGCATCAAGCCGCTCTACGTCTTTGACGGCGCCCCGCCCAAGCTCAAGTCCGGCGAGCTCGCACGGCGCTACATGCGCAAGCAGGAGGCCACCGAGGGCCTCGAGGAGGCCAAGGAAACCGGCACGGCCGAGGACGTCGAAAAGTTCTCCCGACGCACCGTGCGCGTCACGCGCGAGCACAACCTGGAATGCCAGCGCCTGCTGACGCTCATGGGCGTGCCGTTCTTGGTCGCGCCGACCGAGGCCGAAGCCCAGTGCGCGGAGCTGGCACGTGCCGGCAAGGTGTATGCGGCCGCCAGCGAGGACATGGACACGCTCTGCTTCAACACGCCGATCCTGCTGCGCCACCTGACCTTTAGCGAGCAGCGCAAGGAGCCCATCCAAGAGATCCACCTCGACAAGCTGCTACAGGGACTCAACATGGAGCGCCCTCAGTTCGTCGACCTCTGCATCCTGCTCGGCTGCGACTATCTCGACCCCATCCCCAAGGTCGGCCCCCACACCGCCCTCAAGCTCATCCGTGAGCACGGCTCCCTCGACAAGGTCGTCGCCTACATGCGGAGCAGCGAGTCCAAGCAAAAATACACCATCCCCGACGACTGGCCCTACGAGGACGCCCGCGAGCTCTTCTTCCACCCAGACGTGCGCCCCGCCGACGACCCGCTCTGCGACTTCAAGTGGGACAAGCCCGACGTGCCGGGGCTCGTGGAGTTTCTCGTCACTGAAAAGGGTTTCTCTGAAGACCGCGTCCGCTCCGGTGCCGCGCGCCTCGAGAAAAACCTCAAGAGCACCCAGCAGCAGCGACTCGAGGGCTTCTTCAAGGTCATGCCCAAGACCGAGGACGAGGTTAAGGCGCAGAAGCGCAAGCTAGAAGAGAAGAACGAGCAGAAGAAGAAGCGGCTCAAGGAGGAAAAGAAGGAGAAGGCCAAGGCCAAGGCAAAGCCTCGCGGTGGCGCATGAAAAAACTGGGGGACACGGAACGGAATACCAGCGGCGGCTAGCCGCGCTTGTTTCTCTTTGGCTATTTCTTGTGCTTTTTACGTACCATACTCCGTATATGCCGGCGTTGCAGGGGTCTTCTGCCTTTCAGGGTTTGGATTGGCAGGGGAAATCACATGGCAAAAGAATTGACGTTCCAGACAGCGCCTGAAAAGGCTCTTCCCGCTGTTGCGGCGCACGAGATGCCTCATTATATGCATAACAATCGATAGTTGCATGCGACCGTACTCTGCGCCATGCCTCGGCATCCCCACAGAGGCGAAAGCACTAACCGAATGGAGTACTTCGTGTGCCGAATGACATCAGTTGCACGCATCACATGCCCTGTTTATGTTTTGTCTTGTCGAGCTCAACTGCTCTTCGGAGGCATGCTCTCTTTCTACTGCGGCCGACAGCTTTGTCTGACCGCTGACACAAGCCGTAGTTCGTACCTTGGGTGCAGCATTCTTCGCAGACCCGAAGACACTGCCCCGGGAACCCGGCCAATCGTGCCACGCCAATTATACACCTCCCCCACACTTTCCGGGGCGCTATGCTTACAGCGCATTGATACAGCGCCTCCGTCAGCGCAGTCGTCACATGTGATTCTTGTCCAACGGCCAGATCTCGTCCGACGAGGTTCTTTGATTCCTCCTCAAACGCCGCATCCTTTGTCTCCTTTTTCTTTCCTCAGTTCTTTCCCAATTCCTCCTTCACTTCCTATCTCTCCCGTCATCTCACTCTCCTCGCATCCTATCCCACCATGTCCAAAACATTCACACAGAGCGAGGTCTCCTCGCACAACAAGCCTGACTCACTGTTCATTGTCATTGACGGCGACGTCTACGACGTGACAAAGTTCCAGGAGGACCATCCAGGTACGTTCTCACAACGTCGGTCAGTCGTACATTTTTCGCCCGCTAATGTGGCTTTCTCCTCCAGGCGGCAAGAAGATTCTTGCTCGCGTCGGCGGCAAGGACGCGTCCAAGCAGTTCTGGAAGTACCACAACGAGAGCATCCTCAAGAAATACAAGGGCAAGCTGCAGATTGGCTCGCTGGACACCAAGCCCAAGGCTGCGACCGAGCCGCCCAAGCCCGCAGCAGCAGCAGCAGCCCCGAAGGCCGCGCCCAAGCCCGCGCCCAAGAAGGAGGCTGCTCCCGCCGGCGGGGAGTCGAGCAACGCGCCAGCCTTCCGCGACTCCGACCCGCTCGAGCCTTTTGGCGACATCGTCCCCTTTGCGGACCCTTCGTGGTACCAGAGCTACCGCTCGCCCTACTACAATGAGACGCACGCGGCACTGCGTGCCGAGGTACGCGAGTGGGTAGAGACGGCCATTGAGCCGCACGTCACCGAATGGGACGAGGCCAAGGAGGTGGATCCCGCCATCTACAAGGAGGCCGGCAGGCGCGGCTACCTGGCAGGTCTGCTTGGTACACACTACACTAGCGAGTACACTGGCACAACGGTCAAGTCGGTGCCGCCCGAGAAGTGGGACCTGTTCCACGAGCTGGTGGTGACGGACGAGCTGAGTCGCGCGGCGTCGGGCGGTTTCGTATGGAACCTGCTGGGCGGTTTCGGCATCGGTTGCCCGCCCGTGGTCAAGTTCGGCAAGAAGGCGCTCAAGGACCGCATCCTGCCAGGCATCCTGAATGGCGACAAGCGCATCTGCCTCGCCATCACGGAGCCCGATGCAGGCTCGGACGTGGCCAACCTCACCTGCGAGGCCAAGCTGAGCGAGGATGGCAAGCACTACATTGTGAACGGCGAGAAGAAGTGGATCACCAATGGCATCTGGTCCGACTACTTCACGACCGCTGTGCGCACAGGCGGCCCCGGCATGAACGGCGTCAGCCTGCTGCTGATTGAGCGGTCGTTTGGTGGCGTGTCGACGCGCCGCATGAATTGCCAGGGCGTGTGGTCGAGCGGCACAACGTACATTACGTTTGAGGACGTCAAGGTGCCGGTCGAGAACCTGCTGGGCAAGGAGAACCAGGGCTTCCGCGTCATCATGACCAACTTCAACCACGAGCGCATCGGCATCATCATCCAGAGTCTGCGCTTCAGCCGCGTGTGCTACGAAGAGTCGGTCAAGTACGCGCACAAGCGCCGCACCTTTGGCAAGCGCCTGATCGATCACCCGGTCATCCGCCTGAAGCTGGCTCACATGGCGCGCCAGATCGAGGCCAGCTACAACTGGCTCGAGAATCTCATCTACCAGTGCGAGGCCATGGGCGAGACCGAGGCCATGCTGCGCCTGGGCGGCGCCATTGCTGGCCTCAAGGCCCAGAGCACCGTCACCTTTGAGTTCTGCGCCCGCGAGGCCAGCCAGATCTTCGGCGGCCTGTCCTACTCGCGCGGCGGCCAGGGCGGCAAGATCGAGCGCCTGTACCGTGACGTGCGTGCCTATGCCATCCCGGGTGGCTCCGAGGAGATCATGCTGGACCTGAGCATGCGCCAGAGTCTGCGGGTCGGCAAGAGCACGGGTATGAAGCTGTAAGAGGAGGAGAGCTGGTCAAGGGATAAATTTGATCTGTAATGTTATTGGGCAACGGTGGTCTTGTATAGGTACCTACGTGTTGTAGTTATATTTTCTTGCAGACAACTCTTACTCACAGACGTTTCCCATCATGTGACATGAGACGATCGACCGATCAATCTGGGGAGGAGCAGCATCGTGGTTGCTTTAGTAGTAAAAGCCGCTTATTGGACTGTCAACTTTTCCACATCCTCGCTCCTCGCTCCTCGCTCGTTCCATCTCTTTCGCCATCGCCTGTTCCATCTCCAGCATTTCTACTCGACCGCGAGCAGGTTCTCGTTCCTGTGCCACCTATCAACACACGATACCTGCCACACAAAGCGCCACACATATGGACATTCCGGCAGGAGCATCACCAATAGCATTGTTATTGTGCATAGATTAGCGGGTCTCCTTCTTTGTGGCCTGCCTCTCTCACCCTCTTTCGCTCTCCGCGTCGACCAGAACGAAACAATGGCGGCCTCGTTGGCGTTCGTCTTCTCGGACGCGTTGGCCCGCCTGGCGCCACCCAGCGACTACCGCACAGCTGTTTCGCTGTGGGTCGGCCAGTTGGCATCCGACGAAGCTGCAGACGAGACCGTGGCCACGGCTATGCAGACGCCGGAGAACGTTGTCCACAGTCGGTCTATCTCTGGTGACTAGCCTTCACCGGAGCGCGTCGCCAGCGGCAAAGTCTCAGCCACACTCTCAGCCAAGGCCCGCCAGCAGGCCGATGACCAGCCTCGAGCCCAGCAAGACACACAGGATGGCGTACTCGCCGCGGATATGGCCGACCTGATCAATGTCGCAGAGCACGGCACCCATTCCCCATCGCCGCCGACGCTACAGCAACAGCAACAGCAGACGGTCAGCTCGGCATCGAACCGCTCTTCGCTACGGGGTTTCGCCCGCAGGTGGCAAAACCAGGGACGCATCGATAGCCCGTTCCCACGGCGGCGGCTGTGGATGTTTTCACTTGACGGTCCCGCGCCGTCTGCCACGGAGGCCGCAGCAGCAGACCCAGAGCAGCAGCAGCCTTCGGCGCAGACAAAGACCAAGACCAAGACCAAGACCCGGACCAAGACCAAGACGAAGACCAAGGACAGGACGAGGAAACAGAACCGGCCATCACCCAAAGCTGCCGACAAGGCCCGTCCTTCCCGCCCCGATTCCGCAATGCGGCCTCCGACGTGGGTGTGGATTGTGGCGCCCGAGGTGGCCATCATCTTTTGGCTCTGGCGCCGCCAGCAACGACGCCGGAGAATGCGCGAGGACGCGGCGCGGGATGGAGCAGCAGCGACCGTTCTGGAAGAACACGAAGCAGCAGCTTCTGACCCATCCCAAGACGATCCCCAAGCCGGCAGCCGCTTGGACCGGGAGGACGCCGCCATGGCCGCGGCCAAGACGGTGGTGCGGCGACTCGAAGAGCAGGCGCGGGAGGCGGATGTCGGGGCCACTGAGGCGCAGCAGACTGCATCGGCAAAGAGAGACATCAAAAATGCCTCAGCCAAAGCTGGCAGGGCCGGACCGTCGTCGTTGTCGTCGTCGTCGCGTCCTTCCCCGCAGCACCCCCGCCTCCGGAAACATCCAGCCGTGTTCGCTTCCGCGTCGAGACCCCCCGAGACGGCGGCCGCGGCCGATAGCGGCGCGACCTTGGCGGTTATCGTATCGTTTTCCGCCGCAAGTGCCAACGATTCGGCCATCCACCTGGCGGCCAGCAGCCGCGATGATGGTGGCCTCAAACATCAGAGCAACAACGGCGACGATGCCGATGGCAGCCACGTCCTGCGGTCGCCGTCGCCTTCGTGTACCTCGCAGCAGCCGCGCACTGACGGCGGTGGTGATGGCGTCGTGCCGCCGCCCAATTCGCTAGCCGGAGGAGCCGCAGCGCTGGCACCGTCGTATCTTTCGCCGGTGGCACAGCTGGTGCGGTCGTCGCTGGCTCTGATCGCGTTGCATGTTGGCGGCGGTGGCGATGGCAGCGGCGGCGATGAGCCGCATGCAGACCTGGACGCGGGTGGGGTCGAGGCCGACAGCGACAGCGATATGGCCAGTTATGTGACGTGCCGCAGCTCGCACAGACTGGTCTAGGATACGGGTGAGAGAGAGAGATTGGGGTAAGGCATGCATTGCTCCGTTATTCTTGGCCTCCCAATGTATCCCCCGCGAAGACACGCCCTATAGAACAAAGAATACTTGTCCTTGAAACAAACGCCGAGAGGAGACTCGAAGAAGACCGCCTTGCCCGGCTTCTGAGAGATAAACCGGGACATCCCGTGACCATGACCATGAAAACGCGTTGAAAACATGCAAGAATGGACATCTGTCCCCATCTGACATCCTACACACACCTCAGTTCTTTTTGTACTGCCCCCGTAGTGCGTCCACCTCGCGCTGCAGCGCGTCCAGGTCCGCCAGGATGTCGCGCGCTGCCGCCGCGTCCCCCGCAGGCAGAGACGAAGGCGGAGGCGACGTCGGCCCGTCGGTGCTGCCGCGGCTGCTGCCACGCTGTCGTGTTGGCGGCGGCGGCGGGTGTGGCCCCAGGCGCCGCGACGACGCCGTGTCCGTGGGCCCTCCATCGGCCTCCTTCGCGGGGCCACGGCGCACCGAGGCGTTGCGCACAGGCGGTGGAGGCGGTGGTGGCGGCTTGGCTGCTTTGCTGCTGCTGATGCTGCTGCCGATGCTGCCGTTGTTGCTGCCGTTGCGGTCGAAAGTGATGGACGGCGAGACATGCGGTGTGACATGTGGTGCCACCAATGGCCCTGGTGCATGATGGCTACTGCCAGTGCCGCGTCGCGGCGGTGGCGGCGCCGGTGCTGGCGCCGATAGTGTTGCTCCTGCAGCACTACCACTCCCACCTGGCCCCGCTCTCAACATGCTAGAGGATCGCGACCGTGTCGAGTCGAGCGACGACCGCGGCGACGCTACGGGCGAGCGGTCATGTAGTAGTTGTTGCTGTTGCTGTTTCTGGTCGGATATGGCGCTGTCGCCTTGCTGGAGCCGGTCTGCTGGAGATGCCATCAGAACCGGGATGGTTCGACTCTCGGACCGGTTGTGGGTATGCCGACGTGGAGGCGGTGTAGGTGTCGGCTTTTTTGGCTGCGGTGAATGTGGTTGTTGTTGCAGCTTCTGCTGCTGCGCCTGCGATGCAACGAGAGCTTCGGCACCCAGGTCGGAGAGGGGGTACCCGGGAGAGAAGCCTGCCGCGTGTGACGCATTTGGTGGGGTCGGCGGCCGCGGCGAGGGAACCGCTTGTTCAGGTGCTTCCGGATCGAGGTCGACCTCAGGCACCTTTCCGGCGGCTTCGTGGTCAAAAATGCTGTCGCCGAGCGTAACATCGCCGCTAGGTGGTGGTGGCAAGGGCTTGTTGACGTCGGACGAGTCGGACGCGCCTTTCACGTTCTTGTCATTGTTGCCGCCGCCTCCTCCGGCTGTTCCCTCCTTGGCCTTGATCAGCTTTCCGTGTCGCGAACTGGGAGGTGGAGGCTTTTTTCGGAGAGTCTGCCGCTGTGCGGGTGCCGGTGGCGCGCCGTGGAGCAGTCCCGCGCGGGCGTCGTCGTCGGTTTCTGAGACGTCGTACGACGTGTGCGGCGTCTCTTGTGCTGTTGGCAGTGTGGGTGCCGATGCGGCTGGTGCCTGGCCGGTAAGCAGCAGTCGACGGAAGGCGTCAACGTCCATTGGTACCTTGCCAGAAGCCTCTGGCCTTGGCGACTGCTCGCTGCTGTTCTGCTCCGAGGTCTCCATGTCGCCCAATGTTATCTGGAACGGATTGACCGGCGGTGTGTGGTGCTGTTGCTGTTGTTCTTGTTGTTGTTCGGCGTCATCGTCCGAGCCGTCCAAGCTATCGGAGCCGTCGGAGGATTCGCTGCTGTAGTCATCAAGGGCCCGGATGGGTCGGTCGTCAAGCAGACTGGCGCGGCGCGCATTAGCGTCGCCAATGACGACCGCGGATGATAGTAGTGGTGGTGGTGGTGGTGGTTGTTGATACGATGGTGCTGCAAAGGCAGAGGTTGTGGTGGCCAAAGGCTGCCCAGACAATGGGAAGCGGGCTTCAAAGTCGGCATCGGCCGAGTCGGGCGATGACGGCAGTGAAGGTGGCGGCGACTGCACGCGCACCTTTTTCACGGGCTTCGGCTTGAGGAAGGTTGTGGATGGCGGTGCCTCAGTGGACTTGGGCAGGCTGCGAAGCTGTTCACGAAACTCGTCCCCAGTTGGGGTTGGCCGGCTGCCAAAGGGGGATATCTGGTCGTCCGCGTTGTAGGCGAATGGTCGGGAAGCTCCGGAAGCTCCGGAAGCCCCGGAAGCCCCGGGAGAACCTGCAGCGCCAGGAGAACTAGAGTCCACGTGTGGAAAGAGGGGGTGGCGACGCAATGGCAGGTCACCGCGACCGCTACTCGGTGAGAATGAGGAGGCGGCGGGAGGTTGGGCCGGGGAGACTGGAGAGGCGACGGCAGCGGCGGACGATGCGACGGAGGAGGACGAGGACGAGGTGGAGAAGATGGGGGGTCGTTGGGGTGAAGGAGAAGGAACAGGTACGGCGGTACGGTTGCGGCGGAAGGGATTGTTCGAAGCAAGCGGCGGTTGTTCAGCCATGGCTGCTTTGTCGTATCGTGTCTATGGGATGCGATGTTGCAGCAAGAGAAAAGAAGAAAGAACAACAGGAAGGGCAGAATGGATCGAGTACGGCGGTGGTAGGCGCCAAGACGAAAAGGGGACAGAACATCGAACGGAACAAAGACCGATTAAAGGCTGCGGGGTATTTTTTAGGGGGTCCTCTTTGCGAAGAAAGCTATTAAGCTTTCTTCCACTAACGTTGTGTAGATCAAAAGAGCTTGTCAGCGAGCAGAGAGTGAGAAATAAAGAGAACGACGCCGGTATGGGAAAAGGAAAGATGGGACGACTGGGGATGTTGCACGAATGAATCTGGAGAGAGGAAATGAATGCAAAATGACTCCCCGACCTCTCGTCCCGTGCAACTTTCGGCGGTCTTTGTAGCTATCTAACAGCGCCTATTTACTCTGGTAGGTACTACCTAAAATACAAATATAGGGGTTAGCCGTTTGCACCGCAAGAGCTGGCCGATGAACAGGACGTGGCTTCTTCATTCAATTTCATTTCTATGCCGCTCTCGCACATGAATCTAACATGTATGCGCCGCAGCTTGGCTGGCCAGGTCCGCTGGATCGGTCTCGTATCTCACAGCGGGTATTCCAGGCGGCTTCACCCTAAACTGTAGCGTGCATCACTGGGAGCTTTGGAGGTAGCCATTCTCAACATCACATGCCTCTCGATAAAGCATCACCAATAGAACGGCAGACTCCGAGTCGCATCTATCTCTCATGGCACTTATTCTTTTCAAGAAAAACCAAGGCAGGATTCCAACATCCCTCCCATACAGACATTCGGGATTCCAACATCCCTCCATACTCTGAACAGACACAAACGTGCACAGCAGTCGTCTGTGTCCCTCCAGAGCGGGTGAGCACAAAGAACGCGGCGTACAGAGTATAAAATGTCGACGCACGCAGAGAGCACACACACACATAATATACCATTTGTCCGCCCGTCCCCAGCCAGTCCTCGCCCTGCCAATTAAAGACCCTGAAACGCCTGATCAAGAAAAGCCGCAATAAAAAAACCACAAGAGGACCACAAGACCATCACACATAAACTAAAAACAAGACATCATGTGCTGGAGACAACGTCCCCGCTCGATCTGAGGTGGACACAAGCGAAGAGAGAGAGAGAGAGAAGGAGAGAAAGGTGTCCAAGAAGGGGTATAAGAAGACGCAGACAGGACGGAAGAAGATGGAGGCGCTTATGCCTCTGCCTTCTTTGCCGCTGCCTTCTTCGGCGCCGCCTTCTTGGGTGCCGCTGCCGCCTTCTTGGCAGCCGGCTTGGTCACTTTGCTAGCAGGGGCCTTGGCCTTGGTGGCAGCCTTGGGCTTCTCAGCAGCCTGAATGTGTTAGTTGTATCGGCAAGGAAAGAAATCGACAGTCATCGCTCACCTTCTTCGGCTCGGCCTTCTTGGGCTTCGCCTCAACCTCCTTCTTGGGTGCGGCCTTCTTCGGCACGACCTCCTTCTTGGGCGGTGCGGCCTTCTTGGCCTTAGGAGCAGCGGGCTTGGCAGCAGGCTTCTTGGCGACAGGCTTCTTCACCTTGTCCTCCTTCTTGACGGCAGCCTTCTTGGCCAGCTTGGTGCCCCCAGACGCGCCTATGGGTGTCAGCATTGCAAAAAATTCAGATGACAGGCGACGCGGCTCACCCTTGGGCTGCTCAAAAACACCCTTCTCGACGCCGCTCCGCAGAGCCTTGTTGAACAGCGAGTCGAAGATGTTATCAGAGACGGACAGGTTGTTGTTCGCCTTGACAAATTTCTTCAGGGACTGGCGGCTGTGGTAGGTTAGTCATATGTTGCGCGATCGTCATTCCTCGCCTCTCTTCCACATACCTGGAGCCGTTGCGGTCCTTGAGCTGTGATGTGGAACAGCGTCAGTCGGGCGGTCACAAAAAAATACAAGAGCTATGGGAGGCAGCTCGTCAAAGGAAGTGAGATGGCAAAACGGAATATAACGTGAAATCGGGTGAGAAACGCTGTGTAATGTGACGTGGCGATTGTTGATTTTGGCCATCGCGACGTGGCATCGCCGCAGCGAATGACGCGATGTCGGGAAATTGACAGGCAAATAAGGCAAGAAAGGGACAAGAAGTGAAAGTGAAGGCAGGGAAGGTAACGAGAGATAGCAGGTGAGCAATCGGGGCAGTATTTACCGAGACAATGGCATGAGTGATCATGTCCTGTTGAAATCGTCAGCAAAGTCCAGTCTCATCTTATCGCCTCACTTTTTGCGACAGCCGCAGATGCGACAAAGTGCCAAGTGGGGCGAGCGCGTCGCGTACAACCGTCGCATGCAACAAAGGCAAGAAAAAAAGATAAAGCGCATGCTTACCTGGTAAGAGGAGTGGGCGGGCTTGGCCTTGGCCGCAGCACTCTCGGTCTTCTTGGGAGGCATTTTGAGGAGGGTGGGTTGAGAGAACGAAAGAATTCTTGGTCTGAGAGATACACGCGTGTGGGCGAGTGGTGAGAATGGCGGTGAGTTTTGAGAAGGTGGGCAGGATACAGATTTAATTCAACACTGTTGAGAAGAGGAGACGGAACAGAAAGAAAGGAAGAAGAGAGAGAAAAGAGAGAGGGAAAAGGAGGGATCAAATCATCAGAGGGGGGAGGAGGGAGAGCTTGCGCGCGCCTGCTGGGGCTGTTGTTTATATATGGCGGCGGGGGTCGCGACGCAATCAGTAAGTCGTGGCTGACCTTTTTGGGGGTGTCAACCGCCAAAGGAGAAAACAAAAACAACGCTAAAATCCACGGAATACGTATCTTACAGCCTGGTCAGTGCACGCCGCGCTGTTAGCGCCCTTTTGGTGGAGCGCTGCGCAGCGGCGGGCTGGCGGCAGTCTGCAAATCTGCCAGCCAGACGAGCGCAGGAGCGGAGACGAAAAAATCCCAGAGCGAGAGCAGCTTTTCGGGGCATTCTGGTCACGGGTCTATGCGGAGTTGCCTATGTTGAGTTGCCTTGTATCTTAGCTTGTACGGAGTACTGTATCTCCGTACTCCGTAATATCTTTGTTCCAGCCAGCACGGTCACCACACGCTTCACGAGGAAGGAGTGACAACGAGCACTGACTCGACAAACGCCACTACCTCCACCCCCTTCCCTTTCTGGAAAGCCCATTGCTACACGTCCCAGATGTCCTCGAACTGTGCGGGAAGGCACGACGGGCAGGACGCAGTGACCCAAAATTCAAAACCCAAAACCCAAAACCCACCGCCGCCGCCGCCGCAACGGCAATACCACTGCTGCCAAAGCCACCGCACACCACCCCTTGCTTACGTCCGCCAACACTGATTCCCGTATTTCACTGGATGTCCAAAGGTCGCCTGGACTAGCCGTGCAAATGTGCTCGACTATTCGCCTAGCAGTTGGAGCGCATCTTCTCGTGATCGCTCTTCCACAAGTCCGCCGCCAAAGGCCCTCCCACCGCTGCTTCTCGGCTCGCCCCTCGACTCTCTGAGTCCGTCGTGGTGCTGTCTGCATGCTCATCATAGGATCAGCGATATTACTTTATTGTTATTCCGTACGGAGTACATGTAGGTACCTCCTACGGAGTACTCCGTACAAAGCATCCTTTGTCATTCCAGGATCCAAACCGCCCCACTTTCTGATCGCTGCCACTCTCTTCGGGAACCCTTTTGTCATATCAGCCTTTTCCAGGACTCGTCGTTTTTTCTGATTGGCTGCTGCAACAACAAAACAACAACAAAAATTGCCTGTTCATTCTTGTCTCCCTCCATCTCCCACAATCAAACAGCGCACACCCCCCCTACTATCCTTTTTTTTCAACGCTTCCTGTTAGTTCTCTTCTTTTCCTTTTTCTTTCATCCTGGTTTGTCCTCTTTCTTCGAGCTCTTTCTTTCTCCCCTCCTTGTTTCTCGATGCGGTCTCATTACGAGATACCTTTCAAACGTATTTTAACAGTTAACGACCGCCGACTACTCCACTTCCCTTTTTCTCGTAGACCTTCTCGTGATCTTGTCCGTCGTTGCCTCCAGTTCTCTATTGCGATGTTTTACGTAGTTCTCTTTCGCCTCCTCACCCTGACGCGTCAGATGACACCTTTTAGCTCGACCCCAACAAGGCGACAAAGGAAATTCACAAGCAACGGCAGCCCACCCGTTTTTGGTTTTTCTATCCCCTGCTACTCGACCCTAACATCTCCGTTCGAGTACTGGCCGCGCGCTCAAAAAGCAACCCATCTTCTCGTCGCTTTACAGCCAGGCCGGAAGAAAGACAATTGCAGACCAATATTTCGACGCGCGCATTTCCGTCCGCATGCCATTTGGTTTGGATTTGATGACTATGTTTTCACGTGACCTTATCAATAGAAAACGGAAATCGCCCCTGAAACGACAAAATAAAGAGTAAACCCGCCGTAGTTCTCAATCTTCTACGGAGTACATCACGAAAGAAAGCTACAGCACCTGTCGGAAGTGAATATTTTGAGATAGCAATCTTCTTCCTCTTTTCTTACATTTGTCAACCTACTTTTCAAGCAAACAATTGTATATCTCGTTCACGATAATTGTCAGCACGGGTCTGTCAGAAACCGTTGAAAAAGTCCAAGTCCAATTGCTAGGAAAACAAAGCATGTGTCCCAATAAATGCGCATACCACAACGCAGATTGCGAATGTTCATACATAAAAAAATACTGCATATAGAAGATATCCGAAAGAGCCCAGAGAAAATACAGCCAAAAATGGCACATTTTGTGGGAATACTCGGTTGGATTGGGTTTGTTCGAGCGGTAGAATGAGCTTGAATACAAGTGGTTTGAGGCTTTGAGCGACGTTAGATTCTGTACGTCCTCCTCTTCCTTGAGGCGGAAATACAAAAATCTATCAGTGTGCTTGCTTCTTCAAAGTACAAAACATAGCAGCGATGTGCGACGGCAGAGATCTCATGGTCCAACGCACAGCCATCCTCGAGACCACGCGATCCGACCACGTAACCCGGGGCTTGCCAATATGCCGACACTGACTCTCTAGAAAAGTCGTGATGCGCGGTATGGAGGCATCGCAGCGTACATGAAGCAACAGAGAAGGGAAAACAATCAAGAAAGAAACCAAACGAAACAACCAGACATCGAACCGGAATTGACAAAGGAAAGGAAACAAAAGAATGCGGCCCGTACGGCCCCTTGGCCTCCTCAGACCGCGCCAGCGTTGCCCTTCTTTCTCCTGATCCATGCCTCCTCCCTAAGCTCGATGAAGTTGGTGTCAACAAGCTGTGCCAGGTCCCCATTCGGCTTCGCTACGGTCATGGCATCAGCTGGGTTGTCGTCTCCAGAGACCAATTTGACCTCTGAATTCTCCCTGCGCTCGTACGACTGCCGGAGCATGGCAACGTCGATCATCAGCCTCTTTTCTGCCGTTGTCCCTAGCTGCGCCATAGCATCGAAAACGCTCTTGCTGTCGGTGCATATGACCAGGGGAATCTGTCGAGCGTAGACTGGTCCATTGTGGCCTTCAAGCAGCTGGCGACATCAAAACCGTGCACGAACGCGTACAACTCTGCTGCCAGGACGGATACAGTGACCCGACGGCATTTGGATGAGGACCAGTGAATAATGTTGCACTTCCCCGTGGCATCACGGATCGTCACTACGTATCTGATCTGGGAACTCAGATACTAGTTGTTGCGAAGGCGGCATCGGTGAGCACGACGACTTAATTAGTTTCTTCGTCAAGTTCCATGAAACGCAAGCCTCGCGTCGGGTTGTCGATTTGCCACTACGGCCTCAGATTCAAGGCGTCGATCTCCTCCTTGCCGGGAGCGGTGTGCTGGGCGGCGGTGGAGAGGTCAAAAGACGCCTCAGGCTGGCATACAGAAGCGATGTACGAGCAGCGGGCGCGCTAGGCAACGTACTGTTTCTGGGCATCGAGGGGAGCGGCCTTTGTCTCGGCGAACCCTGGTGTTGCTGGCAGTTGTGACAAAAGTCACGAATCTTCTGCAGTGAGCTGTGGTCAACATCGTCATAGCCGGCGGCATTTAGAAGTCGATAGAGCCTCAACAGATGGGTGGTCGAAGCGACGATGCAATATTTTTAGCTCCGTGGTGGTCAAGAGCTGTATTGGCACAGGGAGTGTGCCGTCTCCGGTATCCCGAGGAAGGCATGCGGGTACATACTGGCACTCTGATATTAAAAGATTTTGGGGCACACCAAAAAAGTGAACGGAACGGGATGTTCATGGCCCGAGAGAAGAACGTCCGTCGAGACGGAACTCTGGGCTCGAGCAGTAAGAAAGTAGAGGAGTCGTTAAAGGGCGTTTTGGGGAAATACTCCACACACAGGCTACGGTTTGTTCCCAAAGAAAGATGCCGCGGATCTCGAGCTCAAGGAGACAAACGCTGAACAAGAACAAACATATCCGAGAAAATACCACCACGGCCTGATGGCTCAATGTATGACCAAAGAACATTTCTACCCTATAACGAACCAAGAGTGCAGTCCTCTGGGTTGTCAGTACTTCTTGGTGCCAGACTGTCTGGCGAGGATGGTCAGATCGCGGTCGGGAGAGAAAGCGGAATAGCACTTGGAGTTCATCAAAAAGACAGTACCTATTCAGTATCATCACACTTAAAAACGTTTCAGTTTCTAGCCATACTATTCATCGTACAAGAAGCAATACGCCCAGAGAAGACTCAACGGAAAGTTAATCTGTGGCTACCTTCTCTTTTACCAAGGCAAGCCCGCAAATATCATATCCCACAAAGCTACCACAAAACTGACAGACTGGCTTTTTATCCCGCATCCCAAATAGTGAAAAGAAAAAAGAAGAACAAAAGAACATGTCTTTGGAAATCACACCCCACAAGATCCTTGTAGCATATATAGGTAGGTACCCTGTAGTCGCGACCAATGACAGGAGAACAACAACAAAGTACCCGAGTAGTACCAAAAAAAAATCAAGAGCGACGGACCGGGCGGGGCCAAGAAAGCGTGAAAGCGTAGACTAACATCAAGACTGGAGCACTAGATGCAAAACGTCCTATCCAGTCGTGACAGTGCCCGCGAGTCCTCACCCGAAGGCGCAGGCTGCAAAAACTGTTGAGGCACCATGTTCGGCGGCGCACCACCCACGCCGCCGTTGACCAGACCAGATGCAGGCGCATTCGTGTGCCGCGGCGAGCTGCTGGCACTGTTGATAATTCCGGCGTTTGCGCTGTCCGGCTCAGACTTAATCTGTGTAGGGTGCAGAAGAGACGGCAGGCCGCCGCCGTTCGAGTATTGCGAACTGTTGTTGCCATAAGTTTCGAGATAGGCCGGTTTCTGCTGGCTCTGGTAAGGTGGCGTGAGTGCTGAAGACCCGTTGCTGGGAATTGTTGCTGTAATTAAGCGTGGTAGCGGACCTTGAGGCATTAGGCTTCCAGACGTCGGTGACGTCTGGTACGTCGACGAGCCTGGCGCCGAGGATACTGGAGGTAGAATTGGCGGCGGTTGGCGGTAGATGGACGTTGGTGAGTTGGACTGCGCATGGCTAATAGCTGCCGTCTGCAACGGGGGTGTTGTCCGCAGCGGACCATTAGGATGCGGGGGTGGCAGGGTCATTTGGTCGTACTGCGATGGGGGTGGTTGTGATGCGATGCCGTATGGGTGAAGACCTGGTTGCTGTGGTCCAAGCTGTGGAGGGGCACCGTAGTATCCTGGGGGAGGAGGAGGGGTTGTCTGGGAGTAGTGCCCGAGTGGCGGTTGCTGCCCGGAATAAGGGACGGAGGAGGTTGTGTAGTGGTGGCTATATGGTGGCGTCGAAATCGGTGACGGGGGCCACGAGTACGTCGGTTGGCTGTAGGAAGGGTGGTATTGTTGGGGCGCGCTTCTGCTGGTGCTGAGTTGCGGCGGCGGTGGCGGCGGCTGATGGTGGCCGTATTGTGCATGTTGATGATGGTGCTGTTGAGAAATGGGCACCCGCGAAACACCAGGGACAACTACGTTGTCGGCCATGCTCGACTCCGGGTACACGCCCTTGGCGGGAACAACGCTTCGCAGCGTCGGGTCTGCCGTTGGCATTAGCATTTCGGGTTCGCCGGGTACCGGTCTCCCATAGTATGAGATAAGGTGCAGATGCTGGCCGTTGCAAGTTGTGATGCTAAACGATAGCTTTATGAGACCGTCCAACTTGTATCGGTATCCGTCAGGCTCGCCGTCATCTTGGTCTTCGTCGCTACCACGGCCGGAGGAGTCTGGTGTTTTGCCAGACACACGCCGCATATTGTTGAAACCTCCTCCTCGCTTGCCCTCCATCTCGCGGTATGTCAGGAAACTGCCGGACACGCGGCTTGCGCTCCATGACTTGCCGTCAGTCCACCGCCGCATGCCAGCTTCGCGCTCGTCCCAGACGAACACGGATCCAGACCGAATTGCTTGTCTCTCCTTCTCGGACAGCCTTCGCTGCACACGGGGCAATAGACCTAATCTGCATGCCTCAAACAGCTTGATGGCATCCCCCGGTATGCGGATGAGGCCGTAGTAAGTTTCCATGGGATATTTTTGTGCCGCCATTGTGTGGGTTGGGGTTCGAAAATCGAGATGTGCGACTATCGAGTCAATGTTGGATAGGGACGTGAGAAAACTCGTCTTTCAAGTCGGGTTTCTCAAAGTATCTTTCGTCCGCCCAATTGCGAACTTGGACACAATAAAACCCTTGTTGAGACTTCTGAAAATGCTTGTCGTTTTCTCTGAGAATTTACAACTTCTCAACGATGTTAAGAAGAGGAGAAGATTTTGTCGCCCGAATGAATGGGCAAAGTTGAGTTCGACACTGAGTGCTGCTGGTTTCGACTGACTTGACCAGTGCGGTTGCCGTGCGTTGGGAACTTGCCGTCGGCCGATCGTTAAATAAAACAAAGTTGGAACAGGTCAGAGGCCCGAACGTCAAAATCAGGAAACCTTCTTTCAAGGAAGAAACACAAGCTCCCAGTGCGAGTCCGTCGAGGCTGATGGCACACAGGGGAAAGCCTGCCACGCAGCGAGCAGTTTTGAAAGTTCTTGGAAGAGGTAGAAAACGACTGTGTTGGGTGCCAAGAAAAGGAACGACAGGGAGCAACGGGTGAGCTGATCGACAAGCCAATACTTGGCAAGGTTGTTTTTGTACAGGCAAGAAACTGTAGTCGAGGTGGATAGAATGGGATGTGGACTGAAACGTTTGCTGCAAGGTGTGGATAGCTCGGCGTGTTTTGACAGTTCGTGTAGAGAGCAGGCGCACAGACACTGGATGACGTTAGCACTTTACTCCCAAATCCCTTTTCTCGAACAACCTGAAGAAGAACCCGACACGGAGACCAAATAATGCGAGGGAAATACAAAAGAACCATGGGAAAACAACTGAAGTGCAGTAGGCGAACAAATAGGTTGAGTGGGGGGAAGGGATGTTGGCGAAATGTAAGAGAAAAATAGCCCTCTTGGTTGTGATCTAATTTTGTGGCCTTGCTGGCTTTCTGCACCGCCATCCTCTTGAACTTGTTCCGAGACGTGCAAGGTGAACGTGGTTGCGTCTGAAAATGGGGTACTGGGGCGGCGAAGCCACTCCGTACAGGCGATCGACACAACATAAGCTGTCTTCCCGGCGAAGGTTGTGGGTTGCCAAGTAAAGCCAGAGGTGTGAGGGTCAGACGGTCGATCAAAAAGGAGATCTTGGCCACGCCCAACAGAATCGACGCTTAGAGTTTCCCATGCTCAAGACAAGCCATTGCCGGAAACGCGCTCTGTTTGGTCGCCGATGACTTTTTTTCCGGATTTCCATTTCATGCGGTCGGCGTTGGCCAGATGATTCGCTGGGTTGGGGGAGAATGGCCGGAAACATGAAAAAAGCTTTGATCGCTTGTCGAGATATTGGTCTGTGATGCCCGATGAAGCTGTTTTCTTGGTTCCACCGAAGGATAGCTGGGCCGTACACATCGAGCTGTAGACCAGGCGCTCACTCCTAGTGAATGGGGCCAGAAGAAGTCTTGATGGATTCATGGGGTTGATAAGAGGGTTGTTGCCAGTGACGATGATTTCCGAGGAAAATATTGAGTATGTTGTTGACACCGCCGATGCTGTCGATAACTGCCAGGGATATGGAGGTTCCCAGCTCCTGGGTTGTCTTTGACAAGGACGAGGGGGCCCATTCTCTCTTTGTCCTCGGGTGGCTGCCGCGTCGCAGGTACGTAGCCTGGAAGCAGAAACAAGCAGCGCTTCCCGTCTGATCCAGCGTAGGTAGAGGTGGTGTGTGCGGATGCGGTTGTGATTCGAAAACAAAAAATGTTGAAAAAAAAACAATACTAAGAGGCAGGACAACAGGAGCAGCCTAACAAAACGACCTGACCTGCTCCATCTGTGTTTCTATTCCTTCACCGTGCCCGGTTCTTCTTTCGGTTCTGACACCAAGCAACTGAACTGAATCAGATACGTACCTTGGCAACGCTTGTGCGTTATGGATGTGCGAGTGTCGATGAGGGTGCCTTGAAGAGGTGGCTATGGCGAGCAAGAACGTGTTGCCCGGTAAGGAGTTGGAAAAAAAGAAGTAAAAAAGAAGTGAAAGAGAATGGTGCAGAAAACAGTTTCAAAAGAGGATCGACAGCGGGAAAAGGGAGGAGGAAGTGTGTGAGGAAACAGGAGAATAAAGACAAGAGGATAAAGAAAAGAAGTTATGGTGTGGAAGAGTCGGGGCAGAGCAGATTGTGGAAGCCAAGACGCCAAGAATCTAGAGCCGTCTCCAAGATACGGAGCAATACCCAGTAGTTCTGGTTGACGAGAGCAGACGAGGGGGGTGGCTGAAGGCTTGGCCGGAGTGTCTTGTATGTTCTTTATTCCGTATTCAGACTTTCTTGTTCTCTTGTCCGCGATCTTGGCGTTGAGGTCCTGTTATCTCCTGGAGCCTTTCTTTGTCGGGGGCGAGATGCAAATGCAAAGAGAAGACGAAAAGGATGCAAGGTTGAGAAGGAGTTAAGAGGCGAGGTAGGTGCTCAGGACGTTGGGGGCGTATTTATTAAGCATAAGCATAGCGTATTCGTACTCGCGGGGGCTGAGGCTGGCGCCAGCAGTGTCGACGTTGTCTGTTCGCGTCTTGGCAGAAGAGACGATAAGTTGTATGTATTCTTGAGGAGAACGGCAAGAAAAAGGAAATGTTTTTTTTTCGTACGGAGTAGACATCCCTTTTTCACGACTTGATTGCTCCTTCCCTCCTTATCCCCTCCCTTCCCTCGAAAGACTTGTTCTGCTCTTTCCCTTGGCTGCACGGAGTCGTAATACTCTGTCCGCTGCAACTTCCCATCATTGTTGTGCCTTTTGCTGGAAAAAGCGGCAACAAGTGGGACACGCTTGGCACCGAGCTTGGCACAGAAGGGTGGGGAAGGGGTGAGCGTAGTAATCCTCTGTGGTAGAAAGTACAAGGAGACAAGCAGCCCAGAAAAAAACACTTATTTGTCCGACGGTTTTACGGCGGTCAGCGAAATGATACTTTGTACATACCACATTATTCGCCTTCCTCTGCTCTATCTACCATGCGGGCATGACACATCTCATGTGAAGGGATCATTTACGCCGCTACTAATCCATAAAGGCGAACAATGAGACCGGCCAACCGGCCAACGAGACCTGGAGTGTTGCGTAAGGCGTTGTCAGATGGGTCACAGTGGGGCGTAAGCATAAGGGTATTAGCGGAGAGCAGATAAAACCTTAAAAAGGCTTGTCAAAGATACTGTGTCCGAAGTATTTCTACATTCTGTTTAAGCGTTCGCGGCCTCAGGAAATAAGCATACTGAGTACGAAGTACACTACTGTTTTGTTCTGGCTTTCGGTATTCGGAGGGTGAAAAGGATCCACACGATTCTATCTATCGCAGACAACCAAAATATAGCAATTGCCAAGGGTTACCATCGAAGAAGGGAAGAAGGCGGATGATGAGGAGAGAGTTGAAATAAAGTTGAAAGGGACGGACTTGAGCAAGAAAAGGATAGAATTTCCGGGAAGGTGGGGCGCGTCACTTTCCACACAAGGAAAGAGGGAACAGGATATTGGCCGAGATTGAGAAGGAAGGGGAGGAGGAAGGAATTAGAAACGGGCATCGAGGAAACGGAGGGACATCTTTGCGAGGGCAAAGACGCAAGGCAGAAGGGAAATAAGAGCACTTGGCGAAGCGCTTGGCACCAGTAGACCAAGACGTGACATGAAAACATGAAAAGCGATCACGTTGCCGTTGGCATAAGGCCATTAGCATATGGTTAAAGTTTGCGCTCTGCTTGGCTTGACCGAGTTGGACCTCTTGGCGGGGATATCGTGTCTTGGCAGGCTTTCGTGAAAGGAGAACACGAGCCAACCGTCGGAGATATCTGAGGCTGCTTTGCGAGGAAAGCAGACGCAGGCGGGGATCCTCAGCCCCGCGCCCAGCGAGCCGTGGCGGGGGGAAATGGTCCGATGGAGTTCGGATTTGGTCGATGCTTACGGAGTACTGCGGTCTCCATTTGGACAAAAGGAGGAGCGAACAGAAGGGAAGGGAAGCTACTGGGTCGAGCAGAAGATAGGGCGGGTCTGACACTCGGACGATATACGACGTGCCAGCTTTCGCGTTCGAGCGGGCGAGCGAAATGCGAGCGGAATGCGAGCGGTATGCGAATCACGAGCGTAAAACTCCTGTAATTCGGATGGTACGGAACGGCCTGAGGTTCGAACTTTGCTTACTCCGTTCATGTGTTCTGAGCGACTTTGGGTGGGTTGTTGGAAAGTTGTTGCCCGTTTTGGTTGGGACGGTCCCACAGCAGCTACGACTGCTAGCCAAAGCTCAAAGAAACGGGAAAGAGACAGGGTGGGAAAGACACGGAAAAGACAGAAGGAGGGAGATAAAAATTGGAGAAATTACGAAGGAGGCGTCGAGGATCGAGGGAAGAACGAGTGAGAACCCGTATTCATGGAAAGGAGAAGCGTGAAAGGAAAAGTGAAGTTATTAAGCATAAACGGCGAACGATGTGTTAGGCCAGAAGAGGTAATGGAGAGTGCATGCCAAGACAATGCCAAGACTCGAGTGGATTCGCCGAATTTCAAGCTTAAATTTTCCCACACGGTAATAGGAAGCTTAAAAGGCGCGAGAAAGGATAGGCCCAGTGCTGGACAAAGCTTCATCCGAAACGCACTCTTCCTGATGGAACGGACGGAATCTTCGGATCGCTCGGCTTCGAAGGCTCTACATGTACGCTTTATTACAGACTCGCATCTCGCATCTCGCATCTAGCATTCTTGCCAGTTTCGAAAAGGGGAATAGAAATCAGAAAGTAGACCACAGGTAAAACCATATGAAGCAGCCTAGTTTTTCTGAGGCGCAGCTGAAAAAATAAAGAAAATTAACTCGGATGACGCGGACAGCCGTGGCGAAGAAGAGAGAGGTCTGTTGTGTTAGGCTATGAAAACAAGGGACGACCTGGGGATTGTTTTCCAGAAGACTGCACGAAGCGTTACACGTAGTCAACGACATAGGTTGAAAAGACCAAACGGAAATACAAGGGACATAAGCAGTCTTGCACGACATTGGCATTACCCATCCAGGATCTCGGCGGGATTATGGATTCTTGAGCTGCGACTGAGCTGCGAAAGCGAGAAGAAGACAAATAAAGAAACAAAAAAGAAAGAAGGAGCGAAAGAAAGGAAAATGAATGAAGAAAACAAGAGAAAAGAATGAAGACAAAGTAAAGAAAGAAAAGAAGAACCTGAGAGCCCGAGATGCAGCAAAAGAAAGGGTGGGTGTTGGAGAGCGAGCTATTCCAACGCCAGAGTACCGTACATACTTTATGCCCACCCCTGCCGATCAGATGCTCAAGTTGGCAAGCACAAGCTTTTTTGCCTGTTAGAGATAAATCTTGTATCTTACATACGGAGCGCGGAACGCTCGGGGTGGCAACTTCCTTGCCTTTTTCCTCTCTTATGCTTTTCTTGGAACCGAATTAGGTTCCTGGGCAGCAGCATCTCCGAAACGGCCGGCCCTGAAACACGGCGCAGAGACGAGCGAAAGTGGAGATGAAGACGCGTCATACGGCGGCGTGGAGCAAGCAAAAGTCCTGGAGAATGGAAAGGAGTAAGCATACGAGGAAGACGAGAGGAAAGAAAAGAAAAGAGCGTTTAAAATAGGAGAGGCAGTTGAAGTGACGCCGGCAATCTGCAAGGGGGCCGGGGAAGCAGAGAAAACAAAAGCAGGATTCTCCGAAAAAATGCCGAGTCGTCGATATGGATAACATCATCGAGCAGATACGCGCTTGAGCCTAGGATAGAGAGCCTCGGATGACTGGTATTGCTTGGACATGGAAGAAAAGAAACAGTACATTGAAAGAGTGATTTGTGGAAAAACAAAGATAAGAGGCGAGGAAATGTCGACTTGGTGTTGCACACAACGGCGGCAAGAAGGATTGGTAGATAGAAAAAGGGGGAGCACACATAAAGGCATCCACTGCAAGAATTCTTTCTCTCAGTCCGTTTATCCTGTCAATTTGTTCTGCCTCCCTCGGCCTACATGTAGGTATTGTTTCAGATGTATACAGAGATAGGACCGGAGGCTTCGTCATGGCACGAACACAACCGTCAAGGAGACTGACAAGCGACTGGGAAATCAAAGACAGACACAAAACGGCTGACAGCAGCGTTGCACCGCATGGAAGAAAACATTCGTGCGTAAGGCAGTGTGGTTCCATTTCCTTTTCTTTTCATCCTCTCTTCCTTCCCTTTTCTTTTGGTGTTCATGTTCATGATATCTTATCCACGGCGTACACGGCCGAGACGTCGATTTACCGCCAAGGGACACAGCAGCGGTAGATTACGGGAGAAATTCGAAGAACGAAACCTGTTCAAGGTATGCGGTCTGCCCTTATCTGCTTGTGGGATGCATCTATCTTCATCTCTTCTCTCCCGTCTTCAGCCGCCCGCTGCTGGACGACCTCCCATCTTGGCAAGCCTCTCAATTCTTCCATCGTCCCTCTTCGTTTCTTCTTTCCCCCTTCCTTCTTCTTCCTCGCTCCTGTCGCCTTTCCCCTTTCCTCGTCCCGTTCCTTTCTTTACCCGGCAACAACCGTAGATAAGCTTCCAGCACCGAGAAACGAGGCACCACAAAATAAACTATCAACGATATATGAGAACTGCTTCTTTTCACTCTCTCTCTGCCGACGCTATATTAAACACGCGTGGGCGGCGGGCGTAAGTAGCGTTTATCTTCTTCCTTTCTTCTACTGTCCCGCGCGGACGATTTGGCCGATGCAGCCGAAGACTGGTAGAAAAGGGATAGGCCGTGAAAGCCACGAACGATTCGGAAAGGGAAAATGATATCATGCATCCCTTCCTTGCACCCCCCAGATAACCAACTACTGGGCCAACAAATCCGTTATTGAACAATATCTTCTTCTCTGTCCCCTCTTCCTCTCGATACCCTGCCGCGTTGGAGAAGGCGAACGGGCGCACGGAGTACCGCTAAAGGGAACAATGCTAAGGAAAATCGCAAGAAAGGCCCAGACCCAGGCCAGCGTCTCCAGTTAAAGGATCGAGCTAGGGCGTCCCTCGCAGTATCCCCGGTGCTAAAAGCTCTCAAAGGCTAGGCGCTGAGCTACTCCATACTTTTATGCCTAGCTCGCACTCTCTTGTGTCCGCAGCTACGGGGTGAGCAAAGAGTCCGAAGAGTCCCATCTCCTTCGGCGTCGAGCAGACAATTCAAGTCTATGTTTCGTGCTTTGAAAAGGTGGGACTTGACACGTCGGCGACGAGCACACGAGCAGCCAAGAAATCAATAACTGATTCCCAGCGTCTAGACCACTCCGTACATGAATAGGTACGTAACAATCTCGGGTGCTTCGTGTTGGAGTTGTGACCATGTGCTCGAGCTATTGTGTCTTTGCAGCAGGCGATGTAAAGAAAAGAAAAGCCACGGAGATGCTGAGAGTTTTTCCGGAGTAACTGATTTCTTTCTTTTTTTCTGTCTTTTCCCCCTCTCTTCCTTTCTTCTCCTCTTCCTCTTCTCTCTCCTCCTCTTCCTCTTCCTCTTCTCTCTCACCTGCTCTTTTTGTGTCCCAATTCGACGCCTGTGCTGATCCCCGTTTTTCTATCCCCTCTTTCCACACCCCCTTTACGGTTCCCGAGCCATGCCCAACACCGCTTAAGCTTAATTCATTGGGCTGGAAACAACAGGACAGGGAGGGGTCTATTGAGCCATTGAGCAGAGGAGAGAAAGAGGAATCATGCCAAGAAAATGCGGTTTCTTCATGCAGCTCTCGCGTTTTATTGGTGACTGCACAGCACGAGATAACGGTTGATTTTGCAAAGTGAGCATAAGCATCTACTGTTGCATACCTGTCTTCATATCGGGAACGATGGGGGTTGAAGTCTTTTCTTTATTTTTCTCCTGCCACGAGCCGGTTTCCTTCCGTGCCATCTGCATCTGAAGGAACGCCAGCCTTTCCCCCTTGCCTCCTCCCACAATGGGTGGTGACTCTTCCTCTCATTCCCACTCTCTTAACGGCACACCCCTGTCCCGGCTTGGCGACCCCACTGTTTTGCTTTTGGTATGCTCACCCTCCACCCACACCTCTTCATCCACAGGCTGACGCGGCCTTCTTCTTGGTTTAGTCCCAGTCTTGTCCAAATTCGTCAAGAAGACTTCCCGCGTGGGGAGAAGAGGGAGATGAGGAGAAAAGGGAGAGAGGGAGAGAGGGAGAGAGGGAGAGAGGGAGAGAGGGGGGAGAGAGGAGAAGAGAGAGGAGAAGCAAGTGAGCGAACAAAAAGAGACAAGGTCAAGAGGACGGGCAGATGAACAGATGAAAAGATAACGTTTGGCTGGGATTGCGGAAGCAGGTAGTGCAGGGCGATCGACATCTACATGTACAGGAGAAGTGCGAGCATACTCCGTACGGACCGCGTCGGACATAAAAAGGACGCCGTCATCGTCGTGCTCGGCCTTTGTACAGCATTCGACAGAGTGGACAGCTTTGCTGGCGCTTTGCTGTCTCCAGTGTATCTGGAAAGCATTGTGAGCGGGTTTTTCGGAGCACTATTTTGTGCAATAGTCCAGACTGGGCTGAAAGACTGCCCCGTACTGCCAACATTCCCGAGAACAGAAGAGAGAGAATGCGAAACCTCGGCCTGGTGGTTTGCCTCCGGTTCTCCGTAGTGTGAGAGATGATGCTTACGACCCCTTTACGAGCACAGCTACGACTGCGTCCGTACTATCATCAGAAGAGAGGTAAGGAGGACACGTCAGCTCGTCTAGCGAGGAAAGGGGGGGGTGAAGGACACAATTACTCTGTGCGAAGCTTACGCGGAATCTGTGAGAGATGCGACAAGTTTTGCAAGAGTAAGCGTAGAGGGGGGACAAAGCCGCTGTGCAGAGAGAGAACGAGAGAGGAGAGACGCCGTCCGCTTCGAATTAGACAGCATGCTGCTTGCGGTCAAGAGCTTTACATCCCGCTGGCAGTCAACCACCAGAGACCCAGAAACCTCGCGCAGACGCAACAGTCGCAGCAACCCATGTCCATGCCGTCATGTGTCCTGACGGCGGCCGCCTTCTTCAGTTGTCGCGAGAGAGAGGAAGAGAGAGAGAGCCGCATCTCGCTACCCTCTCTCGCGTCTCTCTCGCGTCTCTCTTGCGTCTCTCTTGCGTCTCTCTCCCGTTGTCTCGGCGTGAATGTCTCCTGTAGATAGCCTCATTGTACCTGAAACGTCAAGCAGATCGTCGTTCTCCTTCACCCTGCCACTTCGCTTCTCTGGGTCGACGTTTCTTTTCCGTTGTTTCCTTCTTGCTTCGACGTCCTCGGTAGCTGTGCTACCTTCACACCTCGGATGCCGTTCTCGTGTGCTGTGGATCACGGCCCTTTGTTCTCGACTCGATTGCCCTCTTCTGTATGCGCGTACATGTGTTTGTGTGAGGGAGCAACCTGTGTTCGTTATCTCGTTGTCGTTCTTTCCATCCTTCCTTTCTTGTGCAACAAAGATTTTGAGTGTGGCGTTCGTCTCGTGTTTTGGGCCGCCGCATCGTGTTTGATGTATGTTGTCTGTTGTTTATGAAATGTCTCCGCTGTCTCCGGGGGCGTACAGAGTATGCAGAGGAAGAAGAAATAAAGAAAGAGACAGGGAATATACCTGATAGGCTCTTCCATCACTCCCATTCTCCCTTTTTCTGTCGCTTCTTCTGTCTATTCCTCTGTCCCTACTTCTGTAACTTCATCTGTCCCTTCTCCCCTTTTCTTCTTCTCCCTTCTTCCCCCTTCTTCTTCTCTCTTCTTTTCCCCTTCTTTTTCTCCCTTCATTTTCTCCCCTCTCGCTTCCCTTCCCCTTCTCCCCTTCGCGTACCATACCAACCCTCGTATCGAAAACGTGAGAACGACGGCAGAAGCCAAAAAGACGGCCGTTCCAACCCTTGTGCTCTGCGACCTGTCACCCCGGTTCTGTGTCACCGTAGATAAAGGCCGTAAGGTTTTTCGGACAAACTCTTTTTTCTCTCTTGTGTGTCCGTCTGTCCACCGTGGGGAGAAGGAGGGTCACACAGAGATGGAGACGGCGCGAGGGTGAGAGAGAGACACACACAGAGAGAGGGACAGACACAAAACGATGCAGAGTCACAGAAACAAGGTGTCCCAATTTGCCGACCTGTCATCTGCAGCCCTTTAGGCATCTTTGTTCCTTGTTCCCTGCTCGTTGTTCCTTGTTACAGTTCCAGTTTCCTGTTCCCTGCTTTCTGTTCTCTGCCTCCCTCGTAGGACACGGCCGTGAGGGAAGCTGTGTGGTGCTTCGGAGGCGAGGGACAACGAGGCTCTCGTTTCAACGGCCTCGTTTCGCGTCTCTGAATCGACGAGAGCGAGGCCGAGAGACAGGCCGCGAAGGGAGGCGAGTGTCTATCGGCAAGAAGAGAAGAGGGATAGGGAAAGGAAGAAAAGAGAAGAACGGGGAAAAAGCCAAAAGACCATTGTTCGTCCCATAGGCTGCCACCTGCACACAACAGGTCTTGTCCATGCCGTGCTCTCTCATGTTTTGCAGAGCGGACATGGAGCGTCGTGAATGCCGTAATGTGGTGCGACGCAGTCGTTTTTTCTTTCTTCCCCCTTTTGTAAACACACAAAGGTAGTGTCTGACAAGCCTATGCATGACTTGCAGCGCTTATTTTCCTGTCCGTCTTCCGAGGAGAAAAGAGCAGGGGGGACAGAGACGAGCGCCACCGCCACGGGATTATTTTCTTCGCTTCACAGCATATTTTCTGCTCAAGCCACGGCGTTCCCAGTGGAGAGCACCCTTGATCCTTGTCTCCCCATCGCCAGCCTCCCTACCCCCTGGCCTTCTAGCAGTCGCAGCGCCCATACCACCGGGGAAACGCCACCATGTCGCGAATGGTCGGCACGCCTGTCAGGTAGCACAGAAGCCGGTCCAGGCCCAGGCCGAACCCGCCGTGTGGCGGACAGCCCCAGCGCCGCAGGTCGACGTACCAGTCGAGGTCGCCTTGGTGGCCGCTGTTTGCTTGGTCGGTGCCGCCGCTGCCGTCGCCTACTTTCATGCCCCGTGCCTGCATGGCGGCCACCAGCTGCGGCAGCCGGTGCTCGCGCATCGACCCGCCGGCAATCTCGCAGAACTCGGGGACCAGCAGGTCAAAGCAGTCGACGGTAGCGCCGTGGTCATTTTCGTTTGACGGACTGCTCCGCGTCTCTGTTCTGTCTTCTGCCGCCGCCGCTGTCGCCGCCGTGGCCGCCGTCGCTGTCGGCAGCATGTAGAATGCCTTGGCCGCCCTCGGGTAGTGCGTCACAAACACTGGCGTCGTCACTGTCTTGCCGTCCGACGTCTGCCGGCAGCCCACCACGCGCGCCAGGTACCTTTCGTGCTCCGTCTGCAGGCTGGCGCCCCACGCGAGTGGCGGCGGCGGCGATGCTTGTCCGTGTGCGTGTGTCGTCGGCGGTGCCGCCGCGAGAATGTCAAGTGCCTCGGTGTAGGTGATGCGTGGCCACGGCGCGTCCGCTAGGAGACCGGCCCAGCGGTCCTTGAGGCTCGGGACGCAATCGGCCTCGGCGGTTGCAGATCCCCCCGTCGCCGCTGTCGCCGCTGTCGCCGCCGCCGCCGTCGTCACTGCATCGGCCTCGGCCTCGACCAGCTCCCGGTACGCGCGGCCGCCGCGGGTCTCGGCGGCGACGAAGCGCAGCAGGTCCTCGACCAGATCCATGACGCTAGACAGGCTGTCCACAAAGCTCATCTCGGCCTCGAGCATGTAAAACTCGCTGAGGTGCCGCGGCGTGTCGCTCTCCTCGGCGCGGAACGTCGGCGACAGCGTCCACACGCTGCCCAGGGCCTGCGCCAGTGCCTCCAGGTGCAGCTGCGTCGACACCGTCAGGTACTTGGGTGCGCGAAAGAAGAAGGGGCTCGTGGCATCCTTGACGACCGCACCCAGCACGTCCTTGCCGCCCGGCGCGTCCGGCTCATGGCCCCCTGACACCACGGAGAAAACCTCACCGGCGCCCTCGCAGTCGGACGACGTGATGAGCGGCGGGTGCGTCTGGACAAAGTCGCGGGCGGCAAAGAAGCGGTTGGCGGCGGCGACGACGTCGGAGCGGAAGCGCAGCAGTGCGGCGTTGTGGGGGATGCGCGGCCGCAGGTGCGGCAGCGTACGTAGGTACTCGGGCGTGTGGAATTTTTTCTGGATTGGGAACGTCTTGGCGTCCGACGCGCCAAGCACCTCGACGACGGTGACGTGCAGTTCGTGGCTCTGGCCCGCGCCGGGCGACGGCGTCCACGCGCCGTGAAGTCGCACCGCCGCTCCATTGGATATCCTGGGGGTCAGCGGTCAGCGGTCAGCGATCAGCGCGTGAGAGAGGAGAGGGGGGGGGAGGAGAGCTTACCCTCCCGCCAGGCCGGCCGGGATGACGGCCTGGAGTGGCGCCAGTGACGAGCCGTCGCCCAGCGTAACAAACGAGTACTTCTTCATCGACCGCACGGACCGCACAAAACCGTGCGCGACCATGCCCGGTACGGTCGCCGCGGGCTTCCAGTCCAGGAAGCCGGCGACGGAGGCGGGTGGCGATGACGACGAGGCTGGTGAAGCTCGTCGGGTGTCGGGATGCGCGTGCCGCAGGCCGGACGAGAAGGAGCGGGAGCAGCATAATGGACGGCAAACTCGTGCCCCGGCTGTGAACAGGCTCTTTCGTACGCGCCAGGACGTAGTCGGCGTGGCCCAGAATGCTACTGCTGGCTCCGGACCGGCATGGGCAGCGGCCGGCAGTGCGGCCGGCGACACGGCCAAAGACGCGCGCAAGACAGGGGCTAGACAAATATGGCCGGCCTTCATTGTGTCATGTGGCAACCTGCAGCCGCTTCAGGTTTGGGGTAAGAGCAATCGAAGGCTGGAGTGCGTCCGACGTTTCTCGCCGTTGTCGGCGCTTGGCCAAAATTATTCTGCCGTGACTCCCCGCTTTTGGGAAGCTATCCAGTGCTAAACCCTCAAGGACGGCACGTTCCGCAACTACCAATTTCGATGACTTGACGCTATCAACTCGTTTACCTCTTTCATCCCTTCGTTCCTCTTCTGCTTCTTCTCTCCTGCATGCCAACCTCAGCTGACATTCCAAGGGCGCAGGGGGGCCTCCAGAGGGAGCCCACAGACAACGCACTTGCGCGGGACCACAAGCAGCAGGTGAGAGACCGACCGCCTTTTCACGGTGAGCCCCCCGTCTCCCTCTCTTCCTCCCCCCACACCTTACCTCGCCGGTTTTCTCTGGACGCTTAAGTCGATGCCAGGGTCTGAAAGGGAAGAAAAGCTCAGCTTGGAAGAGTCCTACACCCACCCCCCCTCCTTTTTGCTCTGGATTCTGCCTTCCCCCTCTTCTGCCTCGTTGCCTCCCCCACGCAAGGTTCAGTCAGCGTCTGATATTAGAAAAGGCAGGGTCTAGTCTCGCTCGCTTGCCTCTTTTTCTCTCTTTTTTCTATTTCTGACCCTAGTCACCGGATGTGGCCCCCGGTCACAACCGCCGACACTTCTGGTTGGCCGACAGCTGCTTTATTGGCTGGTCCCCTCTGCTCCATGTAAAGCTCATCACAGTTCCAGAGCTCCGTAAGAGTACATGTACGGTACATGTGTGTATCTTACGGAGTACTCCGATCCTCCTTTTCCCCTTCTCCGTTCAGACTCGTCTCGTTTGCTCTGGCTGTCCTCGGGCCTCTCCAATCGAGATTTGCTACGTCTATCTTCGATCTCGAGTCCCAGATGCTTCTCTCCATCCCAACTTTTCTCCCAGCGTTTGGCCAGTAGCGTCTTCGTCCACTGGTCCTTGCATATCTGGTCGTCTTCTGTCTTCTTTTCAGCTCGTCATCGCTCTCACTTCGCTCTCGCTTGCTTTCGAAACATTGCCATTAGTCGGAAGATGGATTCTCTCCTCGCTCCGCTGCTTTCTTTTTTGGTCCGTATCCCTACGTCCACAACGCATCTTCATCTTACTGTCCATCCCGCGACTCGCCTGATCTCGTACAAGCCCGAAACCGTGACTTACACCTCTTGTGGTAGGGTCGATCTCGCATCCGCCCGGTACAAGTTTCTGTCTTGGCTGTTGCTGTCCTTTTGAGCATTGTTGACGAGGCGAGCTGAGAAACAAAAGCAATCGTAGAAGTGAAATTACAGCGGAAAATAGATAAATAGAGAATAAAAAAAATGGCTTTCTGTGGTATCAACTAGCCCCAGCAGTTCGTGTCAACATACGGAGTACCCCTGCCGTCCATCATTTGGGATCGGCGTCGCTAAAAGCTGCGCGTCCATTGAAAATGAGGATGTGATTTTTCTCTTGTCCTTCACTTCAGCTCCCCTGCGCTCCTCCTCTTCCTCTCCTAATCTCCCTCTTCTCTCCCCTCCTTTCTCTCTCCTCTTCGCCTCGTCTATCCTCATTGTTTTAACCGTGCACTCTACCCCTCCAAGACATCCCATGCGGACGGAAAGAAAAAGAGGTCGCACAAGATGTCAACCATTCGCTTGGAGGCCGCTAACGGGTTTCTCAACAGCTCTTTGACGTGCAGACACGTTGTTTTGCCCCAAGAAACAAGGCCCGAACGGACTCAAAGGGAACCGACAGGAAACATGCAGAGCGTGCCGAACGGGATTGAGGCCGTAAAGACTGAGATGGGTAGTGGGAAGGTGGATAGTAAAGCCGGAAAAAACGAGCAGAAAATGAGAAAGAAAAAACAATGAACAAAAAAAAGAGAAAAACAGAGAAAGCGCATCATCCGAGACCTGTCACTTCGGTACTGGCTCAAAAAACAACACAGTATCTCCGTGTGCACTGTGGCCAGCCTCGCCCCGAGGACGGCGTCGTCTCTTCGTCCTCTTCCTAACTTGAACACACCCCCCTTTTTGCCATTCTCCCTTCCCTCTGGCCTCTTTTGTCTTGATACTGTGTCCTGCGCCTGAACTTTTCAGAAGGGGTCCAGCTTCTAGGGATTATTTCTCGTTATTTTTTCTCCAATTTATCTCTTCCTCCAGCTGCATGGCTGCTTGGTGTGTATTAGTGTCGAGCACATCTTCCCACCCCCCTCCTCTCCTGCCCCTACTCTTTGTTTTATACATTTCCCTGTTTTTCTTTTTTCTTTTTTCTTTTCCTTCTGTCCTCTTTCTTCTCGCCCCCCTCCTCTACCCTTCCCACTCACACCTCTGCCCTTTCGTCTCCACGTCTTTGCGTATAAGTGGACTGGCACGTCTCCGGGGTATAAAGCATTGCTCTCGCCCTGCGTTGATTGTCTGCTCTCGTTCCTTTGTATTAGTTCTCTCATTCTCTTTCCAAGCATCTCTTCCAAGCATCTCTTCCGAGCATCTCTTCCGAGCATCTCTTCCAAGCAGCTCTGTTTCTCTTTTGAAGCATCTCTCTCTCTCTCTTAGCATCCCAAACTACGTCCTCGACTGCCCTCGTCCTACCCTCGCCTTGACTTTGACCTTCTTCGACTGTAAAATGCCTACTCCTACGTCCAAGACCAAGCCCAAGCCATCCGAGGTGGCGGCCGACACACGCCGCAACTTCATCCCGATGATCAAGAGCAACTATGCGCATATCTACAAAACCACCTCGGTGCTGTTCCCGCAGCCGCTGCTGGACCTGGATCTGCGCCACATGGCCCGGCCTTTTGAGCGGCTGCCGACGTTTTGTGTGTTTCTCTCTTTCTCTTTCTCTTCTCTCTCTCTCTCGCTCTCTCTCTCTCTCTCTCTCTCTCTCTCTTCTCTCTTCTCTCCTTCTTTCCTTCTTTCCTTCTTTCCTTCTTTCCTTCTTCCCCCTCTCCCCTCTCTCCTCCTCCTTTTCATACCACCGCTAACAAACAGACGTCCGCGAGGGTGACCCCGTGATGATGGCCATCGACTGGGCTGCGAGCCTGACCAGGGAGGGTGGCGCCGCGTTGCCGGTGCCGTTCATCTGCTCGGCCAACGACAAGCGGCCGGGCGGCGACTGGGAGACGGGCGTGTCCGGCTGCGAGGAGCGACTGTGCCGCCGCAGCACGCTGTCGGCCACGCTGGCCACGCCGGCGCCGGAGAGCTACTGCCAGACCAACTACCCGATTCCCATCGAGGGGGGGATTCTGTCGGAGGATGTCGGTGCGTTTTCTCTTTCTTCACGTCCTACCCTGTCTTTCAAGCACACCTTCTCACACTCTCAAGTCATCTTCCGTGGCCCGCACGACCGCTACGACAAGCTGCCGCCGCACAGCTGGAGCGTGCTGCCAGTGTGCTCGGTGCCGCCGGTGCGGTGGCCGAAGCTGACACAGATGGGCACCAAGTACTCGTTTGCCGCGGAGCGCGACATGGTCAAGAACAAGATGCGCGCGGCGCTGCGGATCTGCGTGGCGAGCGGCTACACGAGCGTCGTCGTCGGCGACTTTGGGCTGGGCAACGGCTACCGCAACCCGCCGCGCGAGATGGCCGAGCTGTGGCGCGAGGTGCTCATGTGGGACACCGACCTCCGCGGCCGCCTGCAGGCCGTGGCCTTTGTCTTTGAAGACGCCTCCCAGAGCACTACGCGCCTGATTCTCGACGATCTGCGCAAGAAGGGAGGCCGCGGCAAGCAGTCATCGTCCTGCTCCTCTTCTTCGGCTTCGTCCTCGCCTGCCGACGTGGAAATCTTCCGCCACGTCTTCAGCAGCGACGAGATCGACCGCGCCATGACGCAGCCGGATCCGCGGTACGGCCTGGGTGCATTGATGTGCCCTTGATTCTGTTTCTGTCTTCTTTTTTCTCTTCTTCTTACTCTTCTTTCATTTCTATTTTTTCTTATTTTCTATTCTTCTTCTCGTCTTCTTTTTTCTTTTTTTACCGTACCAACGGCAATGACTCTGCAAACAGACTGAGAAAAACAGAATGGAGGCCAAGGGCTGGAGCGTTTTCTTTCTCGCTCTCCCTAGCCTTGGGAGCAGGAGTGGATGGTTTTTTGGGTACCATGTACCTATGCAATGTTTCCTGTGTTTTCTTTATTTCATTTTCTCTTTCTTTTTTACAGTCATTTCCCCTCATAACTCTTACGCTTTCTCTTCCTCTTTCTCCTCGTCTCCCTCTGTTTTAGGCTCATTTCTGAAATTATTTGTCCACAAATGCCATCCTCTCAATCCTTGCTCTGGCTGACCATTGTCCTTGCTCTGGCTGACCATTGTCCAATGTGCGGCTGTGTCTGCAGACAAATGAAGACCAAAACAGGCCCCCGTCCCCCCTTCTCCCACACCCACGTCCTCCCGTCCTTGGAAAGTCGCCGACCTCGAGAGGCTAGGGCACCTACCCACAGAATTCCATATCTTGTAGGTGCTCCGCCACTTAGTTCTGTCGAATAGGATCCGTACCGCTGGCGCTGGAGGGAGTCAGACGAGGCGGCAGAAAGTTGAGAATTTTAGAATTTTAGAAGAGGACGAAGGGGTCTAGAATGGACGAAAATCAACCAAGCCAGGGATTCAGAAGACACAGGGCGACTTGGTGGAGTTGACTTTCATGCAAGATGTGGCTAGCTTTGCGGAGTATCCGAGACTGCAGCCTCGACTCGTTCTTCTCCTTATTTTCTTTTTTAAAGGTACTCTCCTTTCTGCTTTCTAGTGATCTGCGGCGCCATGAAAGGCACATCCCGAAATAAAACTACTAAAAGAAGCCGTAGCGACGGCGAATCCTCCGAAGCCTAAGATAGGCGGAGGTCAAACCTACGATAGGCGTAGGTCTCGGGCAGATCAAGGGACGAAGGACATGTAGTCTGACAAACCAGGACCCAGGATCCTGGAATGGTACGACGCGTATCTTAGCAAGGCCAAGTTGCATTTCGGTAAGATTTGCAAAAACGTTGGGACCAACCAGGCAGAGAAGAGGGAGAGGGAGAGATGGGGAGGGGAGAGGTGGAGGGGAAGAGGGAGGGGAAGAGAGGGAGAGAGAGGGAAAAAGGGGGGAGGAAGGAGGGAGGAGAGTGTGGGAGAGTGTGGGAGGGAGAGAGGGAGAAAGGCGGTGAGGGTGCAAAGGCGTAGGACCAGCAAGAGCTGAGAATGAGTGCTCACCGAAATGCCACGGCGATCCGATAGAGAGATACTGTCTCTCGAGAGAAACTCTGCCGTAATGAAAATTATGTTGCCGATCTTGTGCATATGGGGTCTAGGTTGGTCACCGGCTGTGGCTGTTTCCGAGAAGAAGACGAGATTTGCTCATTACGTGCTGTGCTCGACGCAGCTGAGAGGAGGGGCTAGGGAGAGGGAGGTGGGTGGCCGAGAAGGTGTTCTCTCATTACGGAGTACTCCGTACATGTACATTTCGTCACATGAAAGGACTGCACGACTGGCTGAGAGGTACAGCTACCCTGGCGGCAGGAGGGTGTTACAGGGATTGGGGAAAGGTGGAAGGGCAGGAGCTGTCGGTTGACCTTGCACGAATCCCAAGTTCCAACACCTTGGAAATCGATCGACAATACGAGCTCAGCTATAGTTGGTTGCCGAAATCAGACAGGTACCCCCCCGCCTCACAAATGAAAAAGCAACCTCAAGGTCGCGCCTTCCTCGCTTCAGCCTGCATCGATTTCCGAATAGACGCCCAGCCCGTGCTCATCACATATTGGACACCGCGAGATGTGCCGCCTGTGATGCACGTCCTCGCACACCAACCAGACCTAGCTAGGAATAAGATGCGACTGGTCGACAGTTAGGAAGAATGGATCTGTTCGACTGCGCGACCCCCACAGCCTCACCTTGCTGCATCACCCAGATAGGAGGTATGTCAGTTCTCACATTATACCTATTTTTTCGGGGCGCCTCCTCGGTTATTTTCTCTACTTGTGGAAACGTGCTGATGGAAGAAGGGAGAGAAAGAGAAGGGAAAAGAGAAAAAGGAAGGACAAAAAGGAGGGAAGAGAAGAGAAAAAAGGAGAGAATGAGAGAAGAATGGGGGGAGCGAAGGGGGGACTGAGCTTGTGAGAAGAGGCAGCAAAAAAGGGAGACAATAAACCCATCGGCACCAAGTTAACTCTGTCATTCGTATAATTCTAGCCGTCGTGCTTGGAACGAACACAAGGGGACACAGACAAAACAGAACACAGAAGACAAAGAAACAACGCAACACCGTAGAACTTTTACGCCCAGTACCCAATGTATGTGAATGCAAGGCCCCCTCTACCAGTATCCTGGCCGCAGCCCGCCGAACGTTGCCGCCAGTGCTGCTGTGTCGCCGTAGTCCTCGCGCTTTCGTTGTCCGCCAAGCTGTCACGTTAGTATGAAAGAAGGAGAAGGAGAAGGGGGAAAAGAAGAAGAAGAAGGGGGAAAGAAGCCGAAGGGGAAGGGGAAAAAGAGGAAGAAACACACCTCTAGTTGCACGCCCTTGTGGATGTGCACCAGCCAGTCGACGTAGCTCTGCGCCTCGTTGTTGCGGTCCTCGACCAGCAGCCGCGCAAACTCAAACTCCGCTCCGTCCAGTCCCTGCCGCGCCAGCTGCACCGTCAGGCCCTTGGACCCGCGCACCGTCCGCAGGAACGCCAGGATGTTGCGCACCTGCGCGTTGAGCCGCGTCGCCAGCACCGGCAGCTCTGCCGTGTACGGGTCTAGGCTTTGCAGCGTCTGCTTGTCCTCGCCAAATAGGTCCGCCACGAGGTTCGGCGACGTCTGCTTTTCAAACCAGATCAGGCACTGCTGCCCGTTGTCCACCAGGTACACCCCGCCCGGCTCCACCCGCGCAAACGTCGCCCGCATCGCCGGCGGCATCCGCAGGTGGCCCGTCTCCGCGTCCGGGAACCCTTCCTCCGGCTGCAGGTTGTGCAGTGGCAGCATCCGCGGGTACAGGTACAGGCTCAGCTCCAGTGCCCCCATCGATCGCACCATGCGCAGCTCCTGTACCCGCCGGTCGCCCGCCTCGTGCCCGCCCTTGAGCGCCCGTGTCTTGATCAGCCCCAGCATGTACATGCTGAACTCCTTGAGCCGCTCCGGCATGATCAGCTGGCTCGGCGGGTGCGTCTGCGCCGCGTGGTTCTTGCGGTAGCCCGCCAGCACGTCAATCGTCCTCTCTGTCAGCCACAGCCGCGTCTCCTTGAGCGTCGCCGATGTCGTCGCCACCCGCGTCGCCGCCTCCTTTGCCAGCAGCCCAACCACCGCGTCCTGGTCCACAAACTTGAAGCTTTCCCGCCCGTTCTCGCTCACGCTCGCGATCACGTTACTGCACCGCACCCGCCGCTGCCCGCTCGCCGTCGTGTACAGCAGCGCCGACTGGAAGTGCGCGTCGAGCTTCGCGTCCAGCTTGCCGTCGTACCGGAACGTCACTCCCACTGCCTTGTCCGCGTCGATCGTCCCCATCTCCAGGTCCGCCCCGAGCGTGTGCTGCACAAAACTGCCGTGATAGGTTGCCACTTGCAGCCCGTTCGAACACCGCACCTTGACTAGCGCTTGGTACCCCGTCTCCCGCGTCACCGCGTGCTTCACCTCCAGCGACAGCTTGGCATTGTCCCGCCCCGCCACAAAGTTCGGGTAGTAGAATGCCTCGCCCCCCGTCGTCGCCGACACGTGCCCAATCGTCGCAATGTCCAGGTAGCCCCCCGACGGCGCCGCTAGGAAAAAGTCGATCCCAATCCCTGCCGCCGTCATACGCTCCGCCGCCTTCCGCCACCCCGGGTGCTCTGTCGTGTACAGCTTCTTGTCCATCTCGCCGCCCGTGTGCTTGCCGTCGTCACGCAAAAACAGCCGCCCCGGCCCCCACGTTGGCAGCGTCGACACCGAGCAGATCGCCTTGCCGCCCGTCGCCTCCAGCGCCGATATCGCCGCGTTTAGTGTCGACAGCAGTGCCGGCTCCGGGTTCTTGATCGCCGAGAACATTTGCGGCAGCCGCGTCAGCAGCGACGTAATCACCGCCTTGGACTCGTAGGGGTCAACAAAAAGCCCGTCGCTCAGCGGCACAAACGGATCCTCAATGTCGGGCATAATCATCATTTGCGCTTGTTCCAACGCAGACTAGAAAGTTAGCACTCTTCCTGCCCCTCTCTCTCTCTCTCTCTCTCTCTCTCTTCCTCGCCCTCAACTTACGCTAACGTTGTAAAAGTGCACCTCCTTGTCGTAGGTCACAAATCCAACTCGCGCATTCTCCGGAATGGCACGCTTCGGTCCGCTCTCCTCGCCGTCTGCCTCGCCTTCGCCGTCGCCGCCGTAGAGCGCGCCCAGAATGCCGTCGCAAAAGGCTTCAAGGAAGCCGCGGTTGTATGACTCCTGCGTGACGTCTATCAAGAACAGCCAGCGCAGGCCCACCGGCTCCTTGGTCCAGTACTCCTTGGGCACGACAAACTCCACCGTGCCCCGGCACAGCTCCGGCCGCTGGTCGCGGTCGCCGCGCACGCCCTGTGGCGATGTAGCGCAGAAATACTCGGGCGGCGTGTCGTTGGGGTACGTACACAAGTTGCACACAAACTTGTTGCCACCAGACCGAAACATCATAAAGGGGTTGATGTACGCCCGGCACCGCCGGCACCGTGGCGGGCCAGCATCGCCAAAGTCAAGCACCGGCACCGGCAGCTCGCCCACCTGCTGCGGCGCCAGCGGCTGCAGCAGCAGGCCTAGTGGTAGCCCCGTGCCTTGCAGCGCCTCGGCCGACGACGGGATGTTGTTCATGGTGAGGCGCGCAAACTTGGGCGACGCGTTGCCCTGGTCAAACGCCACAAACGAGATGGCCGCCGGCGGTGGCACGTGGCGCTCAAATGTCGGGTACACGTTGGTGAGGAAGTGCTGCTGCACGGAATCACGCGCCAGCGGGATGCTGGGGATGTCGTCCGGCGATACTTTTTGTTGTCCCGAGGCGGCTGGAATAGCGGCGGCGGCGACTCTGATGGCCTCGGCCACTGCATCCGTGCCGCTCCGCGCGGCAAAGCTGACCGAGTCCGCTGCGTTGGCGGGCGTATATGGCGCGTTGACAGGAACCGGGAACTGGTTCATCTGCGGCGTCATCAGCCCGTTGTCAAAGCCAGGCGCACCGCTGTCCAGGCCGCCCACGGATGGGAAGGGCGCGGACGATCCCGCTGGCGCCTCAACCGTATGGTATGCGTGCCGGTCCTTCTTCTTCCGTCGTGCCGTGTGATGGGCCTCTGTACCGAGAGACAGCCCCCCTAGCTGTGCAGACAGTCCCGCATCCGTGACACCTGCTTCGGACAGAGGCGGGGGAGCTCCGAAGCCTTGGCCGGCGGGCGAGGCCGTGGCCGAGTATGGGGCCTGGGCAGCAAAGGGCGGTCCAGCTTGCGCCTGCTGATGCTGCTGGTACGACTGGGGGGCAATAGGCGGGACGAAGGTAGGCGCAGCCGGTTGTGATGTGTGTCGGGGGTCATTGGGATCAAGCTGCTCGCCCTGCCCGAGGGCGTGAAACATGGCGTAGTCGGACATAATGCGGCGAGAGAGAAGTCCACGAAACGCGTAGACGAGGAGAAGGGGCAGAAAAGAAGGTTGGACGAGAGCTCGAGGAGAGGGAAGAAAAGTCTAACGAAGCGGGTTGGATCGACAGCTGCAATCAGTCAACAGGCATCTCAGAATCGAATAGAGAATCCGTCTGTCCATACTCCGTGTGGATTGGATCCTGAGGACGTTGTTGTTGGCAGAAGGCGTGCAGCTCCTCAAGAGCCAGAAGAGGCGGTGGTCTTGGTGAAGCGCGGTGGGCGGAAAATCATGGACACGTTGTCCGCGCGAATCGACGTGATTGTGAGGTGGGGCGTTCCAGGGTGCTACGCCGTACTTTTTCTAGCTCTGGGAGTTCTGGACACGAAAGCTTTTCCGACGCAGTTTATCCGCTCCGCTTAGCTCCACGGTCACTGCCGCATCAGGAAAGTCAACGGCGCTGCACAGGGACGCGATCCTACGAATAGCTTCAACGTTGGCACTCAACAGGAAACGAAAGGAAAGAAGCAGAAAGATGCATTGATACTTCACGGTCTTTGACGCCCGCTCCACCCCTGGACCCGCCATGTTTACGTTCTGCTCACTGCAGGGTGCGCAGTCCGAGTCCGCGGCTTCGCAGTCGCTCCTCGAGCTCGATGGCGGCGTCAAGGTGCTGATCGACGTCGGCTGGGACGAGTCGTTTGACGCCGAGAAGCTGCGCGAGCTGGAAAAGTGAGTCTGCAGCCGTTCTCCCAAGTCTTGCCTCCTTACTGACGATGTCCTCAGACAAGTACCAACCATCTCCCTGGTCCTTCTCACCCACGCCACTATCTCCCACATTGCCGCCTTTGCCTACTGCTGCAAGAACTTCCCTCAGTTTGCGCGCATCCCCATCTATGCCACGAAGCCTGTCATTGATCTTGGACGCACCCTTCTACAAGACCTCTATGCCTCGACGCCGCTCGCCGCCGCCACCATTCCACGCACCTCCCTGACCGAGGTCGCCTACTCCTACGAACAGTCCCACTCCGCCGAACACAGCCGCTTTCTCCTACCCGCTCCCTCGCCCGAGGAGATTACGCGATACTTTGCGCTCATCCACGAGCTCAAGTACTCGCAGACGCACCAGCCGCAGGCGCCGCCCAACCTGCCACCCCTCAACGGTCTGACCATCACAGCCTTCAATGCCGGCCGCACGCTAGGCGGCACGATCTGGCATATCCAGCTAGGCCTCGAGTCGATTGTCTATGGCGTTGACTGGGGCCAGTTCAAGGAGAATGTCTTTGCCGGTGCGGCGTGGATTGGCGGCGCCCACGGCGGTGGCTCCGAGGTCATCGAGCAGCTGCACAAGCCGACCGCGCTCGTGTCCAGTAGCCGCTCGCCGCAGGTGGCACGCCCCGGCCTGCGCGATGAGCAGCTGCTCGAGACCATCCGCAACTGCGTTGTGCGGGGCGGGACCGTGCTTATCCCCGTGGACTCGTCGGCGCGCGTCCTAGAACTGGCTTACTTCCTGGAGCATGCGTGGCGCAAAGAAGCAGCGGCTGCTGCGGCATCTGGATTCAGCAGAAGCGGCGACAACTCAAATTTATCGCGTTCGAAGCTCTACCTGGCCGGCCGCACGTCAGGAAGCCTTGTACGCCACGCGCGGACACTGCTCGAGTGGATGAACGACAGCATCGTGCAGGAGTTTGAGGCCGTTGCCGATGGCGCAAAGCAAGCTCACGGCGCGGGTGGCAGTCATCGGGGTGGAGGTGGCGGCGGCGGTGGCGGCGATGACGGCAAGTCGAAAGATGCAGGCCCATTCGACTTGCGACACATGCGGCTTCTTGAGCGGAAGGCACAAGTGGACCGTGTATTGAGCCAGAACAACACTGCTGGCGGCGGCAATGTTGTTCTTGCGAGCGATGCATCGCTGGAGTGGGGCTTCTCTAAAGAGATTCTGCGCCGCATTGCAGACGACCCGCGCAACCTGGTCATTCTCACCGAAGTGCCGGGCACCCTTACCAACGACAAGGCCCCATCTCTGGCACGGACGCTCTGGGAGTGGTGGCGCGAGGGAAGCAGCAGCGAGGCGTCGGCGCCTAATGAAGAGGGTCATGCCGGCAGTCTCGTCAGCGGCCGTGGCCGTACGCTAGAATTTCACGATGCCAGAAAGGTGGCTCTCGACGGTGCTGAGCTGGCGCTCTACCAGCAGTGGCTAGCGACACAACGGCAGCTGCAGGCCACGCAAATCAGCTCGGGCGGCGGTGTCGGCGGCGGCGGCCTAGGTGGCGATGGGGTTGCGGGGGGCGCATTTGGCGGCATCGGTGGAACGGCGCTCGAGGATGGCGGTGATGACGACGTGTCGTCGGAATCGTCGTCGTCGGACGAGGACGAGGAGTTTGACAACGAACGCCAGGGAAAGCTGCTCAACGTATCGACGACGATCGGACAGGCCAGCCGCAAGAAAGTCGTGTTACGCGACGAGGATCTCGGTGTCACGATCTTGATCAAGCGCAAGGGCCACTACGATTTTGACGTGCGAGGCAAGAAGGGGCGCGAGCGCATCTTCCCAGTACCCATCCGCCGCAAGCGAAACGACGATTTTGGCGAGCTGATTCGGCCGGACGAGTACCTGCGCGAAGAGGAGCGCGAGGAGGAGCAAGACGCGACCGACCGTGCGGGCCGCGGGGGCGACGCGCAGCACAGCCACCTCCAAAACAACCAACAAGACGGGCTTGGCAAGAAGCGGAAATGGGACGATGTCGGTGCCGCTATGTCGGGCCGGGGTGACAGGCGCATACAACTAAAGAGCGCGAGCGGAAGCAACAACAATAACAACAACAACAACAGCAGCAACTACAGGCAAGGGCGTCGCCATGACGGTGACGACTTTGGTGTGGGAAGCGATGCTGCTGGCGGTGGCCAGTACGACTACGATGAGGATGAGGCAAACGCGGCGGCCGCCGAGGAAGAGGCCGCAGCGGCTGCCACAGCCGTGCTGGGCCCGGCCAAGCTGATTGTCACCACAGAGGCCGTGCCAGCGCACCTTCGCATTGCCTACGTCGACTACTCGGGCCTGCACACGGCGCGCAACCTCGAGATCCTGCTGCCGCTCATTGAGCCGCGCAAGTTGATTCTCGTTGGCGGGAGCGCAGCTGAGACGGCGGCCGTCGCCGCGCAGTACCGCAGCATCGTCAGCACGAACCGCGGCGTCGCTGCTGACAGCGTCGACGTGCTCCTGCCGCGCATCGGTGGACCAGCCGTGGATGCCAGCGTGGACACACATGCTTGGGTGGTTAAGCTGGCCGACGCACTGGTTAAGAAGCTCAAATGGCAGAACCTGCGCGGTCTAGGAATCGTCACGATGACGGGGCAGTTGCGACCAGGGATTTTGCCCGGAAGCGACAGACTGGAGAGCAGTGCCAACGGAGAGGAAGTGGAGGAGGATAAGGTGGCGAAAGCGGAGGCGGACGAGAAGCAAGAGGAGGAGGAAGGAGGTGCATCCAGCAAGCGGCAAAAGACGGACGCGTCAAGCACGGCCGTCATGACTCGGCCCGCCTTGGCTGCTTCTGCTTCTGCGTCTGCTGCTAGTGCTGGAGCTCCGAACGAACAGTTGCCAACGCTTGACGTGCTGCCCAGCAACCTGGCGCTCAGCGCGGCACGAACGGGCACGCAGCCGTTGCACGTGGGCGAGCTCCGGCTGGCAGACCTGCGGCGCGCCATGCAGGCGTCGGGTCACACGGCCGAGTTCCGCGGCGAGGGCACGCTGGTGATTGATGGGTCCGTGGCCGTCAAAAAGACGACGACGGGCCGTGTCGAGGTCGAAAGCATCGGGCTGCCATCGGACGGCGGGCCGGCGACCAAGGTGGGGGGCACATTCTATGCGGTGAAGCGCATGATCTACGAAGGCCTAGCCATTGTGGCAGGGGGGTGACGATGGACCTGGGCGATACCATGTTTGGGGAGATTTAGATCAGGCGTTGATTGGAGCGGGAACGGCGTTGCATGTACGAGTACAAGTGCTATGGTGGCTGTCGTTCGCCAGGGTGAAGAAAATGAACAAAAAACAGATGGTGGCATTTTCCTCCGTTTCTTGTTTTTGGGCATCCGTCGAGCTGTCTGTTGCACGGCCTCCGTGCGACGAAGCCGGCAACAGTTGCCAACCATGCGGTGCAATCGGCTGCGTCAGGTCTCTAGGATATCGGTATGCGTCGCAGCGTCGGTATGAAATGATCTTCGCCTTGCTTGCCTTTTTGCCTTTAGCTGCGTCTCGCTTATGGTTGCATTTTCCAAGTGCTCCATTAACACGTCCGGCACATAATCCGGCGCCGTGGGCAGGTCGATCAAAGATACCCCGTACTAACAACATCAGTCTCCACCAATTGGGTTGATGGAGCTGGCTGAGGCCGTCATGACTGTCGAGGTCAACTCAAGAAACCTGGTGAGTTACCGTCTTCGTTGCACCAGTTGCTTGCTTGGCAGTTTAACGAGCCAAGGACTTGCAAAGGTTAGTGGATTGGCGGGCGGGCTGGGATGTCCTCGAACCCGAGAATACGGCCCTGTGGCTGAGTGAAATGAGCTGTGGGGAGATAAGTAGAGGACGTTTCGGCAAGTCGACTTCAATACGGAGCAGCTGAAGAGAGAAGGACAAGACGAGTGGACTGGGAGAACGTGGGAGTACAAGCATGAGACAGCACGATGTGCGAGCTTCCGGGGAGCGGAATAAGGACTGAAACGCGTTGGCCAGCGTCACTCGTAGGGGACTCGCTCGTGCTGCGTTGCGGGATGGATCTGTACTCTGCTGTTGAATCGCGTCCTTTTAGGATTCGCTGACGTGACAAAGACACGACCGCTCTGCCGTTGAAAGCTGCATGACTGCATTGCTTGGCTTTGCCGGCCCTTGTCGGGAGCCGCTTTGACAGTGAGTATCGAGGTGCGAGGATGCGAGAGAGAAGATGGGAGAAAAGCTGCTTCCTTTACTGCAAGGGGAATGTGAGTAAAGACAACGAACACAATCACATGTGCGACGAGTCTTAATACAGTGCGAAAGGAGCCGGAGTCCCAAGTATTCCTTATCTCCAGGGCGGTCGGCCAGGGAGATCCAGTCACAAATTTGCCCTCTTCTGCGTCGTTCCTGGCAGACCTAGCGTCTGCCACAGCACCGTCTGCGCTGCCCAGCAGCACACTGTACGTGGCTACCCTCAATTGGCCTGATGCACCAGCAACGAACCCACCAGCAGCCAAGCCTTCCCGTGCGCTCTGCCTCTGGCGTTTGCCAACTTTTCGTCCCACCCCTTTGCTTATGCTTTGCTTCACCTCTTCATTTCCGAACTGCCTCACATTTCTGCTCCTAAAAAATCAACACTACACGACCGGATCGCTAACTTACCACTGTTACGCCCGTCGCCCACGACAGCCCCCTCCCCTTCTCGTGGCACGGATCTTCACTTAGCATTTGCGCATCTTTTTCAACTCCTTTACATCCTTCTCTTATCGACCGGTCTGTCCCCATTGCATCATCACCTACCGCGCAGTCCAAAACATCACCAGAATCGACAGCCGCGACGTCTTCATCATCGAGCAGCCAGTGAATTCACAGCTTCCGTTCTCTGTCGAAGTACATTACCGGCACCTTGGGCAAATTGCCCCGACCGCCGAGATTGCTAGCGAGCCCTTACCACTCGAGCTCATCATGACTGCATCAAACATTCTTCGTTAAGCTTTGCTGTCTCGTCCTCGTTTTCGTCAAACGCGAGCCTCGAGTCTCGAGTTTCGAGCCCTCAAATCATAGGATTTCAGAACCATTTCAGTCTCGACCGGGAGGATAACATCCTGTCATCCGACTGCCCCATCTTCTGCGATGCCCTCTTCTGTTCACGACGAAGAGAATCGCCCCGTCCCGAAGCCTTCCTTCCCCCCGACTGCATCGACGATAAGGGGCCTGGCAGACTCACCAACGGTCTTTGGCAAGACCGCTGTCGTGAGTGCTACCAGCCAAGCACTTTCGCCCGTCAACAGCAACACTGTCAAAGCCAATGGACTGCTTCCCGCCAGGTACCCTCCGCAACAACCTTCTTCGCAACCTCCTCCGCCACCAAACTCCTCCAGGCAACTAGGTGATGACCGGACCGCGTACTATCGCCGCCAGCGCTCTTCTGCGTATTCTGACGACGAAACCGACGTCGACGGTGACGGCGACGCCCTGTCCGCCGCCTCGTCGGCAGACATGACTGGCCATGACGGTAGTGTCAACGGTGGCCACGAGAGCAGCAGCGCCGGTGCAGCAAGCTCAGAAGCAACGACAGCCCCTCTGGACGAGGACCTACGCCTCGATGGCCTGGACATTTCACCCCCCTATGGCGAACGCGATGTAGACGGCGGCCGCCGCTTGCCGTCTCCTGCAAACTCTGCCTCTTCGTCCACTGCCCCCCAACGACCACCACCTCCTCCACCCGCGAAACCTCCGCTGTCAACTGTCCTTGCGCCGGCTTCTTCACCGATTCCGGCAACGAGTCCGCTTAACAACCCGTCTCCGCTGCCTGCTTCTCAGTCTCTACCATACGTTTCTGCAAAGACATCGAAACCACTTCTGAATGGCGGTCCCGTCTCCGTACCTAGCCCTTTGGTGGATCGGACTCGCGTGGCCATCCCCCAGTCTCAGAGCCAGCCGGTCCTCTCGCCGCCGCCCGCACACCTGCAGAATAGCGCATGGACAAGCGGATTGGGTGCTGAGCAGAGCAAGCAGACCGACAGCAATGGTCCAGACGATGCACACCTTCGGTATTCTGTTGCGTCGACTGCGGCCAGTTCTCTCCAGCCCTCCGGCCAGACGGCCACCAAAAACGGTGCTGCCGTTGCGTTGGTACCTTCACACGCCGGCACAAACCCCGACTTATCCTCGTCCAGCCAGATACTAGGACACGTCCCCAACTCACAACCGCCATCAGCAAATCATTCGCCCGTCCCACCTCACCGATTCTCTTCCCCGCCTCTCTACAACCCTGCAGCACTGGCGTCCGGCTCTGGCGCAGGACCGCATCTCGCTCCTGCTGTCGGTCTGAAGCACCGCCACACGCTCGAGGTCCCCAAGGTTGCGACATCGCGAAATTCACGGGACAGCCAGGAGACAGCTGGTGCATATGCGTCTGGTCGGTTCTCGCCCACGGCTCTTGGCGGCCGGAGAGCATCGCTGAGCCTGGTGCGTAGAAATACCAGGTCGCTGCACTCTGAACATCCGCGTGACGAGGTCGTACCCGACGAAGACGCCCTTAGGTGGGCCGAAGCCTACCGCCACAAACGCGCCAGCAAGAAGCGCCGCATGGAGCAGGATGACGACCAGGTTCTTGTCGGGACCAAGGTGGACGAGACGCATGCCAACTGGGTTGCGGCCTACAACATGCTGACGGGCATCCGGGTGTCTGTGTCACGAACAAATGCGAAGCTGGACCGGCCGCTGACAGACGAGGACTTTGACGCCAAGCAAAAGTCCACCTTCGATATGTGAGTTCCTGATCTCTGCTTTTCTATTGTGTCTTCTGTGTCATTCTGACGACCTTAGTGCCGGAAATGAACTTGTGCCCTCGGCCAAATACGACTTCAAGTTCAAAGACTACGCACCGTGGGTTTTCCGCCACCTGCGCGCTCTCTTTCACCTCGACCCTGCCGACTACCTCATGTCTCTTGCCGGCAAATACATCCTCTCAGAGCTAGGGTCACCAGGCAAAAGCGGCAGCTTCTTCTACTTCTCCCGTGACTACCGCTACATCATCAAGACCATCCACCATTCCGAGCACAAGTTTCTCCGAAAGATTCTGAAAGATTACTATAAGCACGTTACTGAAAACCCCAACACATTGCTATCGCAGTTTTTCGGTCTTCACCGCGTCAAGATGCCTTACGGCCGGAAGATCCATTTTGTCGTGATGAACAATCTGTTTCCGCCTCACCGCGACATCCACCAGACGTTTGACCTCAAAGGCTCGACCATCGGGCGCGATTACCCAGAAGAGTTACTTGCTCAGAATCCACGTGCAACGCTCAAGGACCTGAACTGGTTGCGACGTCACCAGCATCTGGAGCTGGGTATTATCAAGAAGCGTCTGTTTCTCGAACAGCTTCGCAAAGACGTCCAACTCTTACAGCGACTGCAAATCATGGACTATTCTCTTCTCGTGGGCACTCACGATCAAAGGCGAGGCAATGACGAAAATCTTCGCGGCAAGATCCTGCAAGTTTTCGAACCGGGCGGTGATAACAACAATAGCCAGCAAGACGGCGCCTCGAGCGCACAGGCTGTACTGATGCGTACGCCTAGCAAGCTGGAGCACCAGAGGAAGACCCGCGAGCTGCGCCAAATGCTAAAGGCTGAGCGGCCCATTCCCATCGGCCAGAGCAACAACAAGATGCCCGACGAGCTCGATGACAACAAGCAATCTATATTTTACAAAGATGACGGCGGGTTTCAGGCGACCCACCAGGACAATACTCCTGCAGATGAGGTCTACTACCTCGGCGTCATTGACTGCCTAACACACGTGAGCCAAGACGTTCGACGCAAAATATTGTGTACGTTGCTAACTTTTTGTCTCTGCAGTACGGGATTATCAAGAAGATCGAGCACTTCTGGAAGGGGCTGTCGCACGACCGGAACCAGATCTCGGCGCTTCCTCCGCAACAATACGGAGATCGCTTCTTAAAATTCATGTCCGGGATCACAATGGCGCCCGAGGACGTAGCTCGCGAGGTACAGGACCGAGCGGCTGGCACAGGTGCCGCCGAAGCGGCGCCTGGCTCAACGAACACGGACGCACAAGGACGTACGTCTGACGGGCACAGCGATGGCATTGGGTTTGCGAGTGGCCGTGACAAGGGCAAAGACCCTGCCTACCCAGCCGGTGGCGTCTGGTCCAGTAACCTCCGGCACCGAGCAGGGCAAGCGGCGCATGCCCAGCAAGCGCCCAGCCGCAACAGCGCCGACAGCCGGGAGAGTGCAGCACATCGAGCTGCCGAGAATGAAGCTCAAAAAATTTCGCCTGTCCATGAAAACGAAACCACCCAGACGGCAGTGTCTATCGGCGGTGGTGTGGTCATGCCTGGTTGCGTTGCCGGTTCATCCTCAACATCACTACCGCTGTCGTCGTCGCCGCCGTTGCCCGCATCTGGTCCATCCCCCGGTACCCACGGCGAGCGCCGTGAGTCTACGCAGCCGGCAGTCCTGCCGATTGTCGAAGAAGCGGGAGAAAACTCTTCGACAGGCGGCCGTAGTGGGAGCAGCCGATTCAGCAGCCACACCACGGAGAGCGATGGGCGCCCGTTGACACCTGCCAAAGACGGCATGGAGTCAGCGGCAGGATTTGGAACCACTCTGCTGGGATACCGCGCTGGGTACGATAAGGCCGGGAGCAGCAGGAGCAGCAGGAGCAGCGTGGACAACAGCAACGCTCTCGGAGCCTCGACAACCAACTACCTGAAACCTGAAAGCGCCGATAGTGGCTATGGCGTGTCGGGCACACGCTCGAGGTCGGGCACGATTGGCTCAGGCCGCAGGATGAAGATGCAACTCAGTCGGGAGAGCCTGAACAAGGACCTCCCACCACTTCCGAGGGTCGACGGGGCGGCTTAGGGGAGCTAGGTCGCAGATTACCGGGAAGGCGTCGTTTTGGAATACGACTTGGATACGACCCGCGCAGGCGGTCGGAAAGGGAGGCTGCGCTCAAGTGGCCGTGATATCGTTGGGTTCTCATTCGGTACTCATTGCGTTTCAGTTTTTTTTATTTTCTTGCAGGCGGCTTTCTCTGGCTGAGCGAGCATCCCAGAGGCAGCAGAATGTCTTCCTATTCGGTCGGTGAACGTTCTGCTGACACCGCTCTTTGTTTTACCCAAACCAACATCATCACCCGCCTATCATGATACCACTTCTTTTGTTTCACTAGTCTACCACACCTTCCCCCTTTTGTTGCGGGAACGAGTGCATACGAGAGCGCCTCTTGTCTGGCTTTTCTCATGCTTTGTCTTTCTCCCCCTGTTCTAGCTATGTCAACATTTTTACGTTACCTTTTCTGCCTCTCTTTCCGTGCAATACTTTGTACGCACCAGTTCCTTTTCTGTCCTTGACGTTCTCAGTGTTGCGATGCAGATGGCAACAAACGACATCTACCCATCTGCAGCTGCCTACACCTATTCCTTTAGACTAGAGGCGAAATAGAACCAAGGCATCTTCTCTTGGTTTATAGAGGTTACACGGTACAGTAGCAATACAGTCAAATGCATTATACCGGGAGACCATGTTTTTCAGACAGGCACGCGAGAGGCTTCGATACAACAACAGACGACGAGCAAGCGCGATGACACGAATTCGGTCCATGGTATGATTCGTGTATCATCGTTTAGTATAAAAGTGGCGAGCATATAAACCTACACCGGAGATGTGCATCCTGCACAAACAAATCCCGAAACGCCGCCGTCCAGTGACATGCTATCCTACCTACACAAAGGTCATATTTCTCCGCCCTGCTTTGCGTTGTGGAATCCATTGCCGCGCAATACAGTGCCACCGAAAGACTACTGCTTCGACGCCGGCAGAGCGTCTCCGGGACCGCCCTGGATCTGCATCTCCCTGGCGCCCTGCGCCCGCAGCGCCGCCAACCGCTGCTCTTTTTGGTGGTTGGCCACGCGGTATTTCTTGAAGTGGGCGACCTGTAGGGTCAGTAGACGGATTTCGTTACGAGTATAGAGGAAAGGAAGATGAGTACCCATTGTGCTGCGCAGTCGCGCTCGAGCTGCGCACTCTCGGCGCCGCAAGCCTTTTGTGCCGCCGCCGCGCCAGCCGGCTGCACGGCGTCGACAATGTTATGGCGGTCAAGACACGCAAAGAACAGGTCGCGGCTGTCCCAGCAGCGCTGGCGCTCCACGCGCGAGGGTACAGCTGCGCCGGTGCGGATGGCTTCGGCGCGGCGGTCCTCGTCCGAGGCCGGGCCAGATCCGGCGGGCCAGAGGGAGGAGAGGAGGCCCATTGGTTTTGAACGTTTGACTGCACGAGACGGTGGGGACGAGAGAGCGGGAGAGTGGGAGAGGTATGAAAGTGACAACTAGGGGATGAAAAGCACAAGCGTTTGTATTTGTATTCCGGGTGCTCGTGTCGTTGCGGTCTTCCTGGAATTCTAGTTGAGATTTCGATTGAAGCAGTGTTAGCTGAGTAGTAGGCACCGTGCACTGACACTGTAAGAATATGACATTTCATACCTGGGACGGTACTTTGATGGTAGGCCTTGAGGCCTGTTGCGCGCCGGGGCTTGTCATGGCTAGGCGCTCGAAGCTCTAGATGGCACACTGTGTATATTTTCTGCCACTGTCAAAAAAGGCGGTGTGTGCAGCTACATATTACAGGCAGGCACTTCCCCTGGCCAGTTCTCGACAGAAGAGCTAAGGCATCACCATCACATCCGAGCCACACTCTGACGAAAAACGTGCGACTCCAAGCAGACGAATAGCACGCGGGCGCACCCTTTCGTTTCCCAGCTACCTCCTCTCTTTTTTGAGCATATACTACGATACTTTCTTCGCAAGACGGATTCCTCTGCCGCGCGCAACCTGGTGCGAGGCAGAGCTGTCCCGGCCATCCCCTTTTCTCCTTTCCCCCCGTCACTTTCTTGGTGATTGCGACAGCTGGCACGAATCGCGCACCCTGACAATCGACGTGCTGGTTTTTCTTGCCTAGCTGCCTACCTGGCCACCTCTGACCTCTCTCTGTCCGAGTCTCCCTATGTGCGCAACCAAGCGATAGAATACTCTCCCAGCGCCGCGCCAGCAGCTCTTCTCTTGCGCCCAACGCCCTGCCGGGGCGCATTCCCTTCGGCGCCTTCCTCCCTACAATATCCCTCCCTTTCACCAAGATGCCTCGAAGGCGGCGCCCCCGGCGCTCCGGCGCTCTGACCGAGCTGCCCCCGCTCAAGATCCTCAGCCAGATCGCCCTCCTCCAAGTCATACTCTACGCCACCGCCACGCCGCTCATGTTCTTTGCATCGCTCGTGTCCGGCCGTGACTTTTCCTTCAACCTTGTCTTTGGCTGGAGTGCGCTCCGCGGCGACACCACCCAGGGCTGGCTGACGGCCTTTATCTGGCTGCTGGCCAGCGGTCTTTTCTCGTGCGTGGTTTCGTTCCCTCCCTAGTATTATGTCTTCTTCTAACAGAGAGCAGGGCCGTCGCCATTGTCATCTTTGTTGGCCGTTCGAAACTTGTCCTCGACTTCGCCGCTACCCTGCACTTCATCCACCTGGTCGTTGTCGTGCTCGTCACAGGCTCCGTACCCACCAACCTGGCTTGGTGGGCCACCATGGCCGTGTCGACGGGGGCCGCAGTGCTGATCGGCACCTGGGGCTGCCGGCACCGCGAGCTGCAGCCAATCAGCTTCGGCGGGAACGGCGGCCAAACTGCTGCCGGCAGCAACGCCGCGTCGGCAACAACCGCGGCAGGGGCAGGGGGCTCGTCATCCCCTGGGAATGGGAGCGTTCTTGCGCCAGCCGACGGCGACGAGGAGCAGGGCTTCTCGCGTGGTCGGGGCCGGGGACGGGGCCGCGATGGCGGTGGGGAGTATGAGATGTTACCGATCAAGAAAACCGGCGAGAACGGCCGGCTTGACTAAGCACAGGTTTCTGTTTTTATGATGTACAGTCCTCTGTTTGTTCCCCGAGCGGCGTTTCCATCTGGCTCTGATTTCATTGGCACCTGTACTCTATTGCTCTTTCGGCCGCGACGAGAACGTGTTGGGACATAGGCACAGGCGTTTTCTCTCCTTTCACTTTCTTTTCATTGGACTTGCCCGTCGGAGGGCCTTTGGGCGGTTTTTATGCGTCAGGATAGACTTTTGTAGCCTTTTGTCTCTTATATGATGCCAATCATGATTGCTATTCTTCACGGAGCTATGGAATTGATGAGAAAGAACAGAAAACGTCAAAAACCGAACCCGGAAGTGACTGCCTTGAAACGCCAAACGCACAAGCTGCCAAGAGTACATCGCTGACTCGCGCCCGACTACAGCAGGTCGATCAGCTCACCATCGTCAAAGATCTCAGAAAGCGGCGCACGTGTCGGTGCAGCGCCGGAGGGAGCGCCCTACTGCTCCCCACCGTCTCCGCTGCTACCACTCGCCGTGCCTGCCGTGCTATGCCGAAATCCCTGCAGGATAATAGCCCACGGCCCGCCGAGACTCTTTGCTGCTGCACTCTCGCCCAAGCCAAGGTCGCCCGACACGATCTTCTTGATGACAACGGTGTCCTTGGCCCGCCTTAGCTTGCGACCCTCGCCGGTCGTCAGGAACGCCCGCAGCCAGGTCTCCTCTTCCGTGTCGAGCGGCAAGCTGATGAGCTCGGCTGCGCGGTTGCTGGCGGCGGCAGCGGATGCGGCGCCACTTTCCGCGCTGCCATCCGCAGATGCGCTGCTCTCGTTCAGCACCGTGGCAATCAACTGCTCAAACAGCCGCTGACGGACAGGCCCAGGCAGTGTGCGCGTGTAGTAGAATGTCTCGCTCACGTCGGTGCGCGCCAGCGCCTCAAACAACAGACCCACGGCCTCGGGCGTCTTAAGCACGGGGCGCACGGCCGCGTAGTACGCCAGCGCCAACGTGTAGTCATGGCTGCCCGCCGAGGGGAGGGAAGAGGAGGAACTCGACGTGGATGCAGATGTCAAAGAGGACAAAGACGGAGAAGACGCGTAACGCACAAGCACGGTTATAATGTTGTCGGCAAACTCGGGCAGGAGCGATGGGTGTGCTAGGTACTCGAGGGCAACAGCGAACTGCAGGCGGTCGAGGTGCCATAGGCCGCTCATGAAGATCTGGTAGCGCTTGGGCATGCCCGTTTGCTGGGCAAACGTCTCCGCCATCCTAGATCGCGCACTCAGGCCCTCGTCGTGGTCGAGCAGCAGGTAGTAGAGTGCCGACAGCTTGTGGTGCGTGGTCATGCCAGAGCGGAGAATCTGCTGGAAGAGCTCGCGGAGCGCATGACTGTCTTTTGGCGGGTAGAGCCTGGCTGTGAACGCAGAAGAAATAGTCAGAAATGCTCTAGACCATGGAGAGCGTGATAAATTGGAAGTTCTTCCTCGTGCTGATCGCCCACGACTCACCCTTGGTCAGGCCGAGCGCCGTGAAGACCCGGTCGATGAACAGTACGCCGCCGAGGCTTTTACGCTTCGATTCTATGTCGCGGTTGACATGTTGGTCGTACGGTAGCGTGTCGTTCGTACCAAAGACGTCGTGGTAGTTTCTGTAGTCGAGTCGGCCAGCCATGGTTGCGTAGAGGCGTTGGCGCACGTTGAAGGAGGGTTTTGGAGAGCTTCTGAGAGCTGAGAGCTCCTCGAAAGCTGCCAGGACTTGCGGCGACACGAAAGCACGTGCAGAGTCACATGCTAGTATATGACTAATCCCTTTGTTTTGTTTACAGCCCAATACGGAAATTGCAAATCAACAACGAGCGGGGCAACTCCTGCCCCTTCCTGGTCGCACAATCGCTTCAACCTCATTTTTCCCAGGCGAAGGCGAAAGTGGTGATTCCCTCGCTTGAGTCTCCTGCGCTCTACTCCCCTTTGGCGCTTATCGACATCCATTTTTCCTTTCTTTTTTCATTCTGTTTCTTTAACCTCACCACTTCTCCAAAGCAATGTCGACACGTCCGACGCGACGCGCTGCCGCCAGGCGTACCGCCCTTGTCGAATCCGACGACGAGATCGCTGGCGAAGCCGACAGGACTGTTCGCCCCGACGACGATGAAGATGATTTCACACCCGCGCCAACACGCAGCCCGCGCCGATCTACAGCCGCCGCCACGCGCCGCCGAACCATTGCCGCCGCCACCGAAGCGCCAGCCGTACCCAAGAAACAGTCTGTGCGCACCCGGCGGACGCGTGCCTCCGTAGCGGCAACGGACGTCGAGTCGAGCATTGCGCCAAGTGTGGTCTTCGATCCCGATCAGACCGCGGCGACTGTAGCCGCGTCGGTGGAGAACGGCGAGAACGCCGATGAAGTGGCGCCCAAAAAACCGGCGCCGCGCAAGCGGAAGAGCATGGCTGCATCCAAGACGGGCGTCAAGTTGGAGACATCCGAGCTGCCTTTGCGGCCGCCTTCGCTGCACTCGCGGACCTCGATGGCCTCATCGATTCCCACACCTTCAGCATCCGCGTCGCCTGAACCGGTCGGCGACGAGCTTGCTGAAGGCGACAACACCGTGGTCGTGGGCAGGAGTGTGATGGCCTTGAATGATGAGAATGAGGAGAACACAATCGTGGGAACTGACCGAAAGGCTGGTCCTACTTCCCCTTCCCCGAGCAATGCCGAGATGGCCCGCGACGAAACCATTACACCGTTCTCCGACATCACATCCGCAGCCATCAACGAGCGTCCACGGACGGCTGACGAAGCATTGGCTGCGGCGAGACCCGTCAGTGCTATGGGCACTATTCTCGAGAGACCCATGGACATTGTACTCAAAGCGCGCAGCATGACCTCTGTTGTGCCGCCTATCGAACCCGCGGAACCCAAAGCGCGCACCGTCATCACCTATTTGATTCTGACGAACTTCAAGAGCTATGCTGGCCGCCAAGAGGTCGGCCCTTTCCACGCCTCCTTTTCCTCCGTCGTAGGCCCCAATGGCTCTGGCAAGTCCAACGTCATCGACTCGCTGCTCTTCGTCTTTGGCTTCCGCGCTAGCAAGATGCGTCAGGGCAAGCTGTCGGCCCTCATCCACAATTCGGCCCAGCATCCCAACATTGAGTTTTGTGAGGTTGCTGTCCACTTTCGCGAAGTTATGGATCTGGTACGTTGGCATTACTGCGCTGAAGTTTTCGTCTTTACTTTTCTTTTCTTTCTCTTTGTTTTCTTTTTTTTGGAAGCAGTCTTGCTAACGGTCTCATAGCCTGGCGGTGGCTCAGAGGTTGTACCCAATTCAGACCTCGTCATCTCCCGCAAAGCCTTCCGCAACAACTCAAGCACCTACTACATCGATGGCAAGTCGTCCAACTTCACGACTGTCACTACGCTGCTGAAAGACCGCGGCGTGGACCTGGATCACAAACGCTTTCTCATCCTCCAGGGTGAGGTCGAGTCGATTGCACAGATGAAGCCCAAGGCGGCAAACGAACACGAGGATGGCTTGCTCGAGTACCTCGAGGACATCATTGGCACGTCAAAGTACAAGACACCCATCGAAGAGGCAGCCAACGAGGTCGAGACGCTCAATGAAATCTGTATGGAGAAGAGTGGTCGCGTCCAGCACGTCGAAAAGGAAAAGAACAGCCTCGAAGACAAGAAGGAGAAGGCAATTGCCTACCTGCGTGACGAGAACGATCTGGCCATGAAGCAGTCGGCGCTCTACCAAATCTATATTGGCGAGTGCACCAACAACGTGACTGTCACAGAGGAGGCCATCTCGCAGATGCAGGCCGAACTCGACGTCGAGCTCGAAAAGCACCATGGCAGCGAGCAAGAAATACGGCAGCTCGAGAAACAGTTTGCAAAGGGCAGCAAAAAGTGCGAGGCTCATGAGAAGGAGACGCAGCAACTGATCAAAGAAATGACAAAGTTCGATCAAGAACGCGTCAAGGTTGAGGAAAAACGCAAGTTCTTGACCGACAAGCGCAAGAAGCTCGACAAAACTATAACCAACGCCGGGAAGTCAGCCGCCGATGCTGCCGAGTCCATTGAGCAGTGCACAGAGGAAATCCAGACACGTGCCCAAGAGATTGCGCAGCTCGAGGAGCAGATCAAAGAGGAAGAAGCCGAGCTCGCCAGCATTCGCGACAGCCTCAAGGGCAAGACGCAGGCTTTTTCGGACCAGATTGCCGCCAAGCAAAAGTCTCTCGAGCCTTGGAAGGAGAAGATCAACCAGAAGCAGTCAGCCATTGCTGTGGCCGAGAGCGAACTCGCCATTCTCCGTGAAAAGGCGAATGCTGGCGCCACCGCCCTCGAGGAAATGGAGACCAAGATTGCCAACATTGAAGAGGGCCGCTCGACCAAGGCTGCTGAGCTGAAAGAGTGCCAACTGGAGAAGGCTCGTCTCGAAAAGGAAGCCAGAAAGGTCGAGGCTGAGCTTGAGAGCCTCGCACTGCAGGAGCCCAAGCTGCGCGCCCAGCTTTCCAATGCCCGCCAGAAGGCCGACGAGGCTCGCTCAAGTCTCTCCCAGACGCAGACAAAGGGCAATGTGCTCACAGCACTGATGCGCATGAAGGAGTCTGGCCGAATCGAAGGTTTCCATGGGCGGCTGGGCAATCTCGGCGCCATCGACCAAAAGTACGACGTGGCTATCTCGACGGCCTGCCCCCAACTTGACAACTTTGTCACAGACACCGTCGATGCGGGCCAGCAGTGCATTGAATACCTGCGCCGCACGAACATGGGACGCGGCAACTTCATCTGCTTGGACAAGCTGCGCGCCCGCGACTTGGCACCGGTCAAGACCCCCGAAAATGCCCCGCGCCTGTTTGATCTCATCAAGGCCAAGGAGGACCGCTTCCGCCCGGCCTTCTACCACGCCTTGCAGGATACTCTGGTGGCAACCGATTTGGTACAAGCGAACCGCATTGCCTACGGTGCGAAGCGATGGCGCGTCGTCACTCTAGATGGTGCGCTGATCGACAAGTCTGGCACCATGTCTGGAGGTGGCACTACAGCCAAGAAGGGTTTGATGTCCTCGAAGCTGGTGTCCGACACGACCAAGGAACAGGTGTCCAAGCTGGAGGTCGATCGGGACACTCTAGAGCAGCGATTCCAGGAGTTTCAGGACCGCCAGCGCGAACTCGAGAGCCGCCTACGCTTCCTCAATGACCAGATTCCGCAGTTGGAGACCAAGCTGCAAAAGCTCAGCCTTGAGATTGACAGCGGCGCTAAGAATCTCGCCGATGCGCAGCGCCGTGTCAAGGAGCTGAGCAAGGAGCACCAGCCGTCGGAATCAGAGGACGTCAGCCGCATCGCTGTTCTTGAGAAGGAAGTGGCTGGCCTAAATAAGCAGATTTTGAAGCTCCACGGTGAGACGGCCAGCGTCGAGGACGAAATCAAGTCGCTACAGGACAAGATCATGGAAGTCGGTGGTGAGAAGCTGCGGGCACAGCGGGCCAAGATCGAGGCCACGAAAGAGAAGCTTGCATTCAACAACGAGGAGGTTTCTAATGCTGAAGTGCGCAAGGCCAAGGCGGAGAAGCAAAAGACCAAGTTGGAGAAGGACCACGCTAAGGCATCTAAAGAGATGGAGGCGGCATCGAGCGACCTAGAGGCACTCGAAGCAGAAGTCCAAACACAGGACGAAGAGACTGAGAAGCTACGGGTGGCCGTTGACGAGGCGCAGGAGGACCTCCTGGTTAAAAAGCAGGTGCTCGCTGAGCTCAAGGCGGAGCTAGATGAGAGGACGGCGGAACTCAATACGACCCGCGCCGTCGAGATCGAGATGCGCAACAAACTCGAGGAAAACCAAAAGGTGCTCAACGAGAATCATCGCCGGCTGCATTATTGGGAGGACAAGCTGTCGAAGTTGCGCCTCCAAGATATCGACGGTATTTCGCACGCCACACCGGTCGTCAAATCCGAACAGTCTGAGGCGATGCCGACTCGATCGTCCTCACGGGAAGATGAGGAGTTTGAGGAAGAAGGTGACGCGACTGTGGTGCAGGTACGGAGAGCCTCTGCCGGCGTCGATGACAGCAGCGCACCACCGCTGGAGCTCACGCACTACAGCAAGGACGAGCTGGCGGACCTGAACAAGGAGGTGCTAAAGTCAGAGATTGCGGCACTGGAGGAAAAGACACAGAACACCAACGTGGACCTAGGAGTGCTGGCCGAGTATCGGCGGCGCGTGGAGGAGCACGCAGCGCGGTCGTCGGACCTGGCATCGGCGGTGGCGCAGCGGGATACGGCCAAGAAGCGGTGTGACGACCTGCGGCGACTGCGGCTGGAGGGTTTCATGGAGGGCTTCAGCACAATCTCGCTGCGGCTCAAGGAGATGTACCAGATGATCACGATGGGCGGCAATGCGGAGCTGGAGCTGGTGGACTCACTGGACCCGTTCTCGGAGGGCATTCTGTTCAGCGTGATGCCGCCGAAGAAGTCATGGAAGAACATCAGCAACTTGTCGGGCGGCGAGAAGACGCTGAGCAGCCTGGCGCTGGTGTTTGCGCTGCACCACTACAAGCCGACGCCGCTATACGTGATGGATGAGATCGACGCGGCGCTGGACTTCCGCAACGTGTCGATTGTGGCCAACTACATCAAGGAGCGGACCAAGAACGCACAGTTCATCGTCATCTCGCTGCGCAACAACATGTTTGAGCTGGCGGCACGACTGGTTGGTGTGTACAAGGTCAATCACATGACCAAGAGCGTCACCATCGAGAACCAGGACTACATTGTGCGGCAGCGGACGCAGCAGCAAGCGCAGGCGTTGCGGCATCAACAGCTACAACAGCAGCAGCAGCAACAGCAGCAGGCATTGATGGGCAGCCAGACGCCTATCCGGTCACGAACACAAATGCAGATTGGCCAACTGGCGTCGCCGCCTTGAAGGGGTGTATCTCGTGTTGCTTTCTTTCTTGTTCTCTTGTTTTCTTGATCTTTTGTTCTGTCTTGCCTGCTTTTGGTCAATTTGTTTGGGGTTCGTCGTCGCCTTGCCACGGTCTGTTACGGGTTTGTTGGGTATAGCTTGTGCATTTGTTCTGCTGGAGCAAGTTTTGTAACGGTGATGCATCAGTGTACAATGGAGACCATTTTCATCTGCCTCTACGCTGGACCCTTTCTCTCCAACTCACGACAACAACGCCCTCTCACTTGGACGCGGTTGCCACAAAGGCAAGGTCTGTTTTGTACTAGTACCTTTGTCCATGTAATCTTGGGAAAATAAGGGGGCTGGAGTGCCTGCGAATGAGCAGGTACGGAGTACTCCGTACGTCCGAGGGCATTTCCACTGGACAAGACCCCTCCCCTTGGACAGAGGGCGGTTTTGGAATTTTAGACGACACAAATGGATCTACGTTCTGTACACACGCCTACCTATTTGATGCAACATTCTCAATGGCCAACAAAAAACGTAGATTCGCTGAAACAGAAATCACAAAAGCCACCACCACCTACAGCTCGTCAACAGTCGCCTCGTCGGCAACTCTAACAGCACCGCCCGTCACCAGTCCCTGTATGTCGTCCACAATCAGCCGGGCCACGTTCTTGCCGCTCAGCGCGCTTGTCTCCATTGTCGAAATGAAACTCTCGATGCCCGACGTGTAGTACAGCCCGTCGTTCACAATGGGGTCCTGGAACGTGACGCGCGGAAGAGCTTTGGGGTAGGAGTAGAAGACGTGCGGGTAGTACCAGGAAATGGCGGAGACTGCTGCAGGCCTTTCTCCGCCGTCTTCTTCTGCCAGCGACGTGCCTGTAAAGGTCTCGGGAATATCGACGCCGAAGAGCTCGGACAAAAAGGCTGGCGTCACCTTCTCGGGCGAAAAGATCTTGTACAGATACTCCTCGCGCTGCGCCTTCGGATTGACAACGCGCCGCAACGTGCTGACGGAGAAGAAACCGGCCTTGCCTGCGCCGTCCACACCAGATGTCGCGTTGTCACCTTTGCCCAGGGTCGTCAGTACCGTCGTCGGCACAGCCGTCCCAGGCGGCAGCTTGAAGAAGGCGGCGCTGAACTGTAAGGGGGAGGCGAACAAGGTCACATGCAACCGGACGTAGGGGATCTCGTCAATGGCGGTCTGCAGCACGCCGTCGCCGGCCTTGATCCCGCTGAACTGAAACGGCGCGGCGAGGACGACGTTGTCAAACGCTTCGTCGCCGGCAGCCGTTTGCACCACGTACTTGGGCGCTGATGTCGGCGCTGCTGTCTTGACATCGGCATCGTCGGTTGCCTTGGCCAGCGCGAGGCCGGTGACGGACGTGTTAAGCCGGAAGACGGCACCGCTCGCGTGTACCATGCGGTCGAAAATCTGCCAGTTGCCGCCGCGGATCTGCGACGCGCCCGACGGCGCCAGGGCCACCATGGTGTCCAGGCCGTGGATCCGGCCCAGGTTGGAGGCGTAGTTGACGCGTGTGCTGGCCTGGACGATGTCGTGCGCAAAGGCGGCGGCGATTTTGTTTTGGTCGAGGAACTGCTCGCCCGTCAGGCTCGTGACAAAGGCCAGCTGCAGTTCGTAGGCACGCGTCGACAGCGACTGAAACGGGAAGTACGGAGCGCGGTACAGTTTGAGAAACTGGTTGATCGTCGCCGTCATCAGCTTGTTGGCCCGGTACGGCGCCGTGCCGTATTTCCAGAACAGCCGCGCCAGGTTCCACCAGTCCGAAGACTGCTCGTCCTGCGTGAACACAAACTCGTCACCGTCCCATACGCCCAGAACCTCTCCGCCGTCGTTTGACTCGGACGCCGGCTTGGACGGCAGATCAAAGTCCTTGGCCGCCGTCCATAGAATCTCGTTGAGCTTGACGAAGATGGACGCGCCTAGCTCCACCGCTAGCAGCGGGTCGTCGTAGACGTTCACTGTCAGCGTGCGGCCGCCGATGCGGTCCGTCTTCTCAAATAGCGTCACGTTGACGTCGACGCCGTCGGCATCGGCAAACTGCCGCAGGTGGTACGCCGTGGACGCACCCGCAGCGCCGGCGCCTATGTGCCACGTCAGAATAAGCGCAATCTCTCAAAGAGCTTCTCTCTCGCCTTCACACATCTACACTCTGGAACGTACCGATGATGGCGACCTGCCGCACCTTGCCCTCTGCCGTGCCGCCTTCTTGGGCATATGCTCCTGTGAGCAGCAACAGCTGCCCTGCGAGAGATGCGATGATGGCCCTCATCCTGGGGCGTTCTAGGTGTAGCGCGTTGGTTATGTACTTGTCGCTGCTCGAGGGATGGTCAAAGAAAGACCACCTCACAGGAGGAGGAGCTCGAGTTCAATAGAAACGCAAGTACTGAATATCACTGAAAGGCAAGCCATACAGTACGCAGTACAATAATGTACTGTGTATTTGTTGACGAGTTCATCCAACGACAGGGAAAGAATGCGCTGTAATTCGCAACAGATAGCTGCCTTTTCCGAGAAAGAACAGTGCAAATGTCAGCTTAAGACACGGTATGGTGTGACTTGTGGATCTGACGCTGATGTTGCTGACTCTGATGCTGTGAGGCAACGGCTGTAGCAATAAAATTAATTCGTAAATTAAATCTTAAAAAAGAGCTCCAACGAAAAAATAGACCAGTCCACAGAAAAAGGAGTATCATCATCTAACGTATCTTCCTGCCAAACTCCCCACCAACGTCAAGTTCCGACGATCCCAAGCACTTGTCAACGGCACACCCTCACCTTGTTTCCACCAACTGCCTGACACGATCCCCACATACGACTTCCTTCTGACACCATGTCGGCCGCACAGCTCCTGAACCCCAAGGCCGAGTCGAGAGTACGTCCCAGACTGAATCGAGGGGCAACCTGCACGCGTCCTGGCTGCTCTGCGCAGATACATGAGCCGGACACTGAGCTGACACAAGAACACAGAGGCGCGGTGAGGCTTTGCGCGTGAACATCACCGCCGGCGAGGGCCTGCAAGATGTGCTCAAGTCGAACCTGGGCCCCATGGGTACCATCAAGATGTGAGCTTTTGATCGTCCCTTGGTCGTTTGTTCCTGGTATCTCGATGTGTCTTTTCTAACGCCGTGGCTACCATGACAGGCTCGTCGACGGTTCCGGGCAGATCAAACTCACAAAAGACGGCAATGTGCTGCTTCGCGAGATGCAAATACAGAACCCTACCGCTGTGATGATCGCGCGTGCCGCCACCGCCCAGGACGATATCTGCGGCGACGGCACTACGTCCGTCGTGCTGCTGGTCGGCGAGCTGCTAAAGCAGGCCGACCGCTATATCTCCGAGGGCTTGCACCCGCGCATCATCACGGACGGCTTCGAGATTGGCAAGGAAGAGGCGCTGGCGTTCCTCGACAAGTTCAAGCTGCCCAAGGAGGTCGACCGTGAGCTACTGCTGTCGGTAGCGCGGACGTCGCTGGCCACGAAGCTCAACGCCACGCTTGCCAACCAGCTGACGCCCGACATTGTCGATGCTGTGCTGGCCATCTACCAGGCGCCGGCCAAGCCCGACCTGCACATGGTGGAGATTATGAAGATGCAGCACCGCACGGCTTCGGAGACGCAGCTGATCCGTGGCCTGGCGCTGGACCACGGGGCGCGCCACCCGGACATGCCGAAGCGTGTAGAGAACGCCTACATCCTGACACTCAATGTCAGCCTCGAGTACGAGAAGACGGAGATCAACTCGAGCTTCTTCTACTCGAGCGCCGACCAGCGCGACAAGCTGGTGGAGAGCGAGCGGCGCTTTGTTGACGCCAAGCTGAAGAAGATTGTCGACCTCAAGAAGCAGGTATGCGGCACTGATCCCAAGAAGAGCTTTGTCATTATCAATCAGAAGGGCATCGACCCGCTGTCGTTGGATGTGCTGGCCAAGAACGGCATCCTAGCGCTGCGCCGGGCGAAGCGCCGCAATATGGAGCGCCTGCAGCTCGTGTGCGGCGGCATCTCCCAGAACAGCGTCGACGATCTGACGCCGGATATCCTCGGCTGGGCGGGGCTCGTGTACGAGCAGCAGCTGGGCGAGGAGAAGTACACGTTTGTCGAGGAGGTCAAGGACCCCAAGTCGGTCACGCTCCTGATCAAGGGCCCCAACCAGCACACCATTGCGCAGATCACAGACGCCGTGCGCGACGGCCTCCGCAGCGTCTACAACATGATTGTCGACAAGAGCGTCGTGCCGGGCGCCGGCGCCTTCCAGGTGGCCTGCGCCGCCCACCTCAAGTCGGACGCCTTTGCCAGGACGGTCAAGGGCAAGGCCAAGTGGGGTGTCGAGGCCTTTGCCGATGCCCTGCTGGTCATTCCCAAGACACTCGCCGCCAATGCCGGCCTCGATATTCAAGACGCCCGTACGTTTTCTCTTCTTTCCTTGTCTTTTTTCTTCCTTTCCCTTTTTCTGTCTCTAACCTTCCAGTGGCTGCTCTGCAAGACGAGTTCGCTGACGGCAACGTGGTCGGCCTCGACCTGGCAACCGGCCAGCCCATGGACCCCGAGCTCGAGGGTGTCTATGACTCGTACCGCGTGCTGCGCAACTGCATTGCCTCCAGCTCCAGCATCGCCTCCAATCTGCTGCTCTGCGACGAGCTGCTCAAGGCGCGCCAAATGGGCCGACAAGGCGGGCCTGGACCAGGCATGGACGGGCCGGAGGCCGGTGGTCCGGAGTAGAAAATATGTGGCCCGTGTACGACTAGCTGCAGTACAAAAAAATAGACGGGAACGAGATCTACTATTTCTGGCGTGTCGTTGTCGTCTTGCCTCTGAGGGGAAGAAAGTGAACAGCTCTAAATGTACCCGACAGCTATGATTCCGAGACGCGCATATACCTTTCCAAGACCCCCCCCCCGCTTGGTCATGCAACACCACGAGATGTACGGGCATCCACCTTGCGAAGTATCTTGCAGATGAGGCCATGGCATTCGTTGCATCGCGCACAAATCATCGATGCTTTTAGATCACGTGATGCTCCGAACGTGTCCTTATCGCTGATAAGAAAAAAGTCAACAGAGGGGCGGTTTTTTGGTTTGCTACAGCGCGAGACATCATTTCTGCCCTGATTGACAACCGAACAGCCATACAGAATGCCTCCGTACGACAGCGACTCGTCTGACGATGAGGAGTCTGGCACCCAGCTAAGCTATACCGAGACGAACGTCCTACTGGGCTACGCCGACCCCGAAGACCAGCATGCCGCACAAGAGTCGGCGGCTGCCAACGAGACGGTCAGTCGCCTAGGCGGACGGCCCGACTGGCTGGCATCAGCAGCTGCGGGTGGCAAGATCGTCGAGGCCGACCCACCGCCGTTGTCACTGGCACGTTGCCGTGTGTGCAATACCCTGCTGGTGTTGCTGCTGCAGCTGAACGGCGAGCTGCCCGAGCGGTTTCCCGGCCACGAGCGCCGGCTCTACGTGCTGGCGTGCCGCAATAAAGCGTGCCGGCGCAAGGCTGGCAGCGTGCGGGTGATTCGGGGTACACGAGTAGACGAGGAAGCGGCGGCGGTGGCGGCAGCGGCAGACGCGAAAAAGGAGGCAAAAGGCAAAAAGACAGCACAAGCACAAGCGGCACCAAAGCCGACCGGAACAGCGCCTGGCTTAGGGGAGTCGTTGTTTGGCGTAGCCAATCCGTTTTCCTCCTCATCGTTTGGCGGTGGGAATCCATTCTCGACCGCGGGAGCTGGAGCTGGAGCCGGAGCCGGGATCGGGGCGGCCCAGAATCCGTTTCGCCTCGGAGGCGAGACAGTGTCGAAGACGGCCAAACCACCATCACCGGTAGTAGCCTCACCTCCAAGACCACAAGAACAACAGGCTGCGGCCGTCGCGATAGCGGCAACAACACAAAGCCACGCACAAGACCTACCCAGAACGTTTGCCGAGACGCTGTCGCTAAACAACAGCGGTAAAGAAAGCGAATCGGCAGAAAAGGGTATGGTCCAGGGGCCGGAACCGGCTCCGGAGCCGTGGCCGCCCCTCGACACCTGGCCGGCCGCGTACCCGATGAGCTGGATTGCCGAAGCCGAGTACGAGACGCTGGACCCGACGCCGACGACGGTGCCGGGCGCCGTGTCAACGGAGGCCATGGAGGTGGACGACGGAGGAGCAGCAGGAGCCAGGGGTGGCGGCTCGGGGAAGGAAGACAAGTTCGTCTTCGAGTCGACCATGGACGCAGCATTCCAAAAGTTTGCCGACCGCGTGGCCCAGAACCCGGACCAGGTGATTCGGTACGAGTTCGGCGGGCAGCCGCTGCTGTACAACAGGGACGACGACGTGGCCAAGGTGTGGGGGCAGCACCCGGCATCGACGCCGGCCAACGCCAGCATCACCACGGTGCTGGCATCGTCGTCGTCTGCCCGCTTGCCGACGTGCCCCAACTGCCGCAGCCGGCGCGTGTTCGAGGTGCAGCTGATGCCGCACGCAATCGACCTGCTGGAGGCGGACGAGCTGGGGCTGGAGGGTATGGACTGGGGCACGGTGGTGGTGGGCGTGTGCGAGAAGGACTGTCTGGCACGGGGGACGCGGACGGGTGAGCCGAGCTACCTAGAGGAATGGGTGGGCGTGCAATGGGAGGAGCTGCAGGGGAGAAGAGGATGAACTTTATCGAGGAGAGGAGTTGGTGGTTCTGGGGAGGGAGGCTGAGAAGAGCGTTTGCTTAAGGATTGGGCTAGCTTAGAATCAAAGGATTCGAATCGTCTATAGAACAATGTCATTGCCACTCGTGCGAATTGGTTTTTGATTTCGAAGCTGTATTGAAAGCAAAAAAAAGAAAAGGGAAACGCCGGTACGAGCAAAAGCATACTTTTTTGTCTCTAGATCCCACCGCTGAGTTCCCCGCTCCCAGCGAATTCCATGACAAGAAGCAACGAAGAAATCCTGCCGTCTCATCCCTTCTCCTTTTCGCTTATGCCGCTTCCTCCCAAGATCTCCGTATGACGCGCGAGAACTGCTCAAAGTTGACGTCCTCGCGGATCTCCGTCTTCTTGGCCTCGTTCTCATCGTTCTTGGGGATGTACACGGTGGCACCGTCCACCTTCCAGCCGGCAGTGCTCGTGACAAACTTACGCACGGCGTCCTCGCCGCTCAGGCCCAGCCACTGCTCCAGTAGGCTCAGCTGGATCTCGCGGAAAGCATGGCTGACCAGCTGCGCAATGCGCACGCGCACCATCTCCTCGAAGCCGGTAGTGTCGGTCGTCAGGTCGGCGTACAGGTCGTCCGAGTCCATGGTCGCCCAGAAGCGGGCAAATTGCGCGCCCTCCAGCAGGCTGTTGAGCGCGCGCAGCTTCGACACGGCCTCGGCGAGCTCGGTGGAGACGGCACCGTTGGCCGCTGCCGCAGCAGCCGGCGATGCCACGGCGGGGCTCAACAGGTGCATAGCCAGGTTAAACTGGGGGCTGGGAAACTGGGTCATGGCCTTGACGAGAATGTTGGTGATGATCTCGTCCTTGATGCGATCAGGGTTGAGTTGGTAGCTTGGGGTGTCAGCCAAGTGCGTCAAAGACAGGATAAAAAAGAAATGGGCAGAAAAAAGCGCAGCAATGTCTCAATCAGAAACCACATGTGACTTCATTCAGAAAGTCAGGTAATAGGAAACGTTGATAAAAAAAAAGCATCATCAAAGGGCCCAATGAGGCCCCGAGACCAAGCGCACGACAAAAAAAAGAGCAAAGTCTGAGAGATGAGACATAAGGTAACTTACAGCTTCAGAAGCGTCCGGTTCGCGTTGCAGTCACAGAACCGCTCCTCGCATTGCTCTGCCAGGTAAGCCTCCAAGCTGCCGACGGCCTCGGGGTTGTAGCGTTCGAGGCCGTTGATGACGGCGGTGATATGCTCCGGCCGCTCGGCTGGGTCTTCGCTGCTCATGCTGGGCTGTGTGAGGGGGGGTTTCGGATGAGTCGAGGTGGTAGACAAGGCGGATGGACAGGGCTGTCGGAGTGGTGTCGTGGTGGTTGACCGTTTGTCGTCGTTCTCTTGCTCTTTCTTCTTTGGTGGGGCAGAGAATTTGTTTCGCGACGCTATTTTTTGTGCAGGAGCAGCGACCTAAACGGGACTAGCGTGGTGCAATGTCTGTCACGTGCAATTCTCATGATACCATTAAGGGGCGCGCTGCGCTACTAACACTTGGCCATTTTGCAACGGGTCGACAGTCGACAGGAGCTCGTCATTCAGGGTCGACTCAGCCCTGTCCTTTCGTGCTTTTATCTTTTTTGTTCTCATGCCAGCCACAGCTTCTGTCATTTATCTCCTTGTTGTCGCGTAGCGACAATCCCCGCTCGCGCCTCTTGACTTGCCGCCTCTTCCTCTCTCCTCCTCCCCATTCTCGTCCTTGCCGCTTTGCTTCCTCCCGAGGGATATACGACGCACGACGCTAGAAGACATGGCACCTCGTTCCTTGCTCTTGTCGCTATGGCTGGCGCTTCTTGTCCCCCAAATAGCCAGCCAACATGATCAAACGGTCTTTGATATCGACGCCTGCCCCGACTACACATCTTATGCTGCCTATCCGCAGTACGTCTTGACCCAGTTTGCCGCTTGAACAGCTACCCTCCCCTCACTGCTTCCCCACTGACAAGCCGCTTCTTCCCCCCAACGCCAGTCGACCACTGAGCCGAGGACCGCTCGGCCTACCCTCACAGCGCCCACACAAGCGCTGCCGCACCTTCCACTCCGATGCGATCGAGAAGGTGATCCTTGACGTGACGTCGCGAATTAAGAACCCCGACCTGGCGCGCTTGTTCGAGAACACGTTCCCCTCGACGACAGACACGACGATCAAGTTCCACACCAACGGCGTGGATGGCAAAGGCGTGCGGTCCAAGACGGAGAGCGGCACTAAGGTCGACCACAGCGAGGGCAAGTGGCAGGGCGCGCAGTCGTTTGTGATCACGGGCGACATTATTGCCGAGTGGCTCCGCGACTCGACCAACCAGCTGGCACCATACCAGCCGCTGGTCAAGAAAGACAAGGCCGTGCATGACCTGATCCTGGGCGCCATCAACACGCAGGCCGAGTACGTGATTGAGAGCCCGTACTGCAACGCCTTCCAGCCGCCACCGATTGCAGGCCTGCGGCCGAGCCACAACGGACAGGGCGACACTGTACACCCGGCGTTTGAGCCGTCTTTTGTGTTTGAGTGCAAGTACGAGCTCGATAGCCTGGCGCACTTCTTGGCGCTCGGCAACGACTTTTACGAGCACACGGGCGGGTCCACGGTGCACCTGACGCCGCGCTGGTACCGGGCGCTGGCTACGGTGCTGCGGGTGCTAGAGCAGCAGTCGCAGCCGACGTTTGACCCGGAGACGGGCCGCTACCATCGCAACGAGTACACGTTCCAGCGCTGGACGAATGCGGGTACGGAGACGCTGAGCCTGGCGGGCATTGGCAACCCGCTAAACAACGGCACGGGCCTGATCCGCTCGGCATTCCGCCCCAGTGACGACGCCACGATCCTGGGCTTCTTCATCCCGGCCAATGCCATGATGGCGGCGGAGCTCAAGCGCACGGCGGCCATGCTGGCGACGGCGGCGGCGGGCCACAAGCAGGCGGCGGCGCTGGCGCCCAAGGTGGAGAAGTGGAGCCAGAGCATTGCCGAAGGCGTGTGGCAGCATGGCGTGGTGCGGCACCGTGAGTTTGGTGACGTCTTTGCCTACGAGGTGGACGGGTACGGGTCGCACATCCTGATGGACGACGCCAACTACCCGTCGCTGCTGGCGCTGCCGGTGATGGGCTTTGTGTCGGCGACGGACCCGACGTACCTGAACACGCGGCGCATGCTTCTGAGCAAGCAGTCGAACCCGTACTACCTGCAAGGCGTCGACTTTAAGGGCATTGGCGGCCCGCACATTGGCGTGCAGAACGCGTGGCCCATGAGCCTGCTGATCCAGGCGCGGACGAGCGATGACGACAAGGAGATTAAGGAGTGCCTCGACCTAGTGCTCGACTCGGCGCGGCTGGGCCTCATCCACGAGAGCGTGGACGTCAACTACATCTCGAGCTATACCAGTATGTTTTTGTTGGGGGCTGCCGTTTACACAGATCGACTGCTAACGTTTGATGACAGGAAGCTGGTTTGCATGTGAGACGAACACACACATTTCCCCTAGAAACTCTGGTGCGTAGCATTGCTGACTCTCTCTCTCTCCAGGGGCCAACGGTGTATTTGCCGCAACCATTCTCGATCTCGCTAAGCGGAAACCGCACCTTATTTTCAAGAACTCGAAGCCGTACGAGATCTAAGGAAGACACGGACGCAGAGATGACACGCTCTGGATTTCCCATCTTGTTCTCTTCTCGCGCTTGGGTGTTTGCTCTTTTTTTGTTTGTTTATGTCTCTGAATGTATCATATTTTTCATACGTCTGCGGACGAACCAGCAGCTCGGCGTTTTGGGTTGGCAAAGAAAGATTTCCGAGGGCAGCAGCGTAAGGACATGTCGTTTCAATTACAACTTTGTCGGTTTCGTCTGTTCCACGACGTGCGCTTACTCCACCTCATCTCGCCAAGGGATGGAAACCTGCGCCCCTTTCCGCTGCACTGTCACTGCGGCCGCCCGATTGGCCTTGCGTACCGCCGCCGCGCAGTTGAATTCCCGCCCGGCCGCGGCCGCGTACACGGCCTCAAGTGCGTACTGCCCAACAAACGTGTCGCCGGCCGCCGTCGTGTCCACCACGTGCTTGACGGGTTCCGGCGGCAGTAGCTCACCCGGTCCCGCCTCGGCCACCGCATAGTACACGCCGCGGCCGCCGAGCGTGATGACCACGCGCTGCACGCCCTGCTCCTCGTCGAGAAAGTAGGCTGCGGCGCGCGCCAGGCCGGCCGTGGTGTCGAGGTCCGCCACCGTGAGGCCGGGCACCAGCGCGGCCGTCTCCGTCTCGTTGAGTACGAGGTGTGCGAGGCCACGGAACGCGCCAGCGGCCAGCTGGGCCCTGGCTTCGTCCGTGGCCGGCGCGGGTGCCGGGTTGAGCAGGACGGGGGTACCGGCGGCACGGGCGTCGTGCACGGCGCGCAGGACCTGTTCCAGGGGGATCTCCAGCTGCAGGATGAGCAGCTGGGTGGCGGGGGGGATGAGAGAAGAAGCGGAAGCAGATGCGGATCCGTATGTATCATTTAGGGAAGGTGCAGGTGTAGGTGCAGGTGCAGGTGCAAGTGCAGGCCGAATGGCAAAGTTGGCGCCTGGCGAGAGAATGATGCGGTTCTCGCCCGTGGGCTCGTCGACAATGATGATGGCAACGCCAGTCGTCGTCGGCCTGCCATGGCTGTCGGTTCGGACCACCTGCACGCCACGTACGTCGACGCCCTGCTGGGCCAGGTGGGAGCGCAGCTCGGCGCCGTGGGCGTCGTCGCCGACGGCACCGACCATGGCCACCGAGGCTGTCGCATCCGCCCCTTCACCTGCACCCGCACCTGCACTTGCCCTCCTCCTGGACAGCTTCGCGCAGGCGACGGCCTGGTTGGCGCCCTTGCCGCCCGGCGACGTGGCAAACGAGCTGGCCGTCATGGTCTCGCCAGGCAGTGGATGGTGCGAGACGTAGGAAACAAGGTCCATGTTGAGCGAGCCGAGGACGGCGATCTGCGGCAGTGGCGCCGCATCGGGCATTACGGAAGCCATCGATCGAAGGGCGGCCTCTCTTTTTCTTTCGGTTGGGGGTTGGGTCAGAGTAGCCGTTGATGTTTATTGAGCTGGTCACAAGATCGGCTTAATCTGGTGGGGCAAATTATGGTAGACTTGTAAGCGTACAACAGGTAGAGATCAACAACTTCTCCAAAGCAGTCATCACAGGCTCGTTATCATTACATATACTATACAATGTGGTTCCTGCTCCCCAATACAGCCCAGTCACTATATATATCCTTTGTCTGGCCGCTTGGCGTAGTCTCAAACGCCAATGTAAATCGCAAATGGTATCACAAAACAGGAACAAAAACCCAAACGCCTTTCCGGAATGTAAAAGCACCTCGTTATACTGCCGCCTCAGTCAAGTCGGCTGACGCAGTCTTTCTCCGTTTACGCCTTTCCAAATGAAGGCACCTTGTTATACTGCCGCCTCAGTCAAGTCGGCTGACGCAGTCTTTCTCCGTTTCGACGAGTGCGAGGATCGGCCTTCACCTCCGTTGCTCGCCTCCTTCTGGAGCTTGTGTTTCCGCGACTTCTTGGTCGGCGGCCTCTGGCCATCGACAAAATGCTTCTTGTCGATCTGGTGCTGCCGCAAGTTGTCTGGTCGGTTGCGGAACTGGCTCTTGCAGTCGGGGTACGGGCACTTGTAGATCACCTCCTCTGAATGAACCACCTTCATGTGCTTCGCCATTGACGTCTTGAACCACCTAGGCCGACCGTAGGGACGGTAGTCACAGAGCGTGCAGGTGTAGTCGGCCAGCACCTGCCCGTCGTCCTGCAGCAGCGGTTGATCCTCTTCTCCTTCTGCGGGCGCGCTGCTGTCGGCAGTTGCCTTTGGAGAAACATCATCGCCGTCGGCTGCCGGCTGGCCAGTCTTCTCGACCAAAATATCGTCCAGCAAATCATCTGCCGCGTTGTCGGAGACGCTCGAAAGCAAGCCGCTCGGGAGCATGCCCTGCGACTCGAGGAAGATGTGCCGCAGGAGTGCAATGCCTCCCTGGTAGTACACCGGTCGTTGTAATGCATTGTTCTTGTGAGCCGCGTACATGGCGTCGCAAAGATAACGGGTCTGGGGGACAAATCTGTCAAAATACGCATTTGACGAACCCAAGGATGCCTAAGAAAACGCATTCTGTCAGTACCGATGCTGGGAGCGATGATTTTTGAGCAGCAAGCCACACAAGTTCGGCAAACTTACCTTGCCGGCGTGAAGTATTTTGATTTCCAGACACCGGATGCTGCGCACAAGTCCGCAGTCGAGCTGCTGGCCAACTTCCTCAAGTCGGGAACGTATCCTGGCACCGTTGAAATCGCGCTGTAGTATACTGAGCACGTTGCGTGCGGCGGAAGCAAAGAGAGCAGACGGGCCGGTGTCTGACACTTGGCCAGAGTGCATAGCGACGAGGGCCGAAGACTTGACGCTGTCGGACAGGCTCGACTCGGGACTGAGCAGAGCCGACAGCTCAAGACCGTCCAAAAACGCCTTGATCGTGAGAACAAAGACGTTGTCCGAGGCGGGCAGCAGATCCCCCGAGACAGAGGGAAGGGGATGGCAGCCGCGCAGGGCATCCGACACCTCAACAGGAGACATGTCTCGGGGTTGCCAAATCAGAGAGATGATTTCCAGGTAGTTGTGACGATCGAGCGAACCAAAGTTCTGCGCGTGTGCCAGGGACTGGGAATAGAGAGCCATCGACCGACGATCAGCTTCCGATCCGTACGTAGCCACGGACAAGGCATAGACTAGGTGGAGGAAGCACAGGGTCTCAAAGGGCGACATGTTTCCGTGCCCGTAATCTAATGCCGTCTGCAGGGCTTGCGTTCCGGTAGCCATGATCCTCTTCGTCGAAGCCTGTTGGAAGAGCAGCGCCAATGAGTTGTTTGTGCATTTGGAGTTGCGAAGCTTGGCCACGGACGTCATGAGATGTGCCAATAGAAAATCCGATGTCGATGATACCAAGTCCTGTACGTCGGGCACCAGCTCGGGGGGGTCGTCCGCAGCGTCCGCGGCGTCAGTAGCGCCCTCGGCGCAATCGGCGCCCACAGCGTCCATAGCGTCCATAGCGTCCACAGCGTTGTTCACGTCGTCGTCTGCAAGGCTTCCCATCGGGAAGGACAAAGGCACGTGGGACTGTTCGGTCATGGCAAGCCCGGGAAAGTATGCCATATCGGCCGCCTGTAGATTGCCGGGTGCAATGCCAAAGTTCGTGTCCGCGTCCATGTCCATATCTGGCACAAACGAAATGGGCGAGACTGGCTTACAGCTGTCCTGCACCATAGTCCTGTCCGCATCAAAGATGTCGTCGTTGACAAATTCCATGTAATCAATCGCCGCCGAGGCTGGGCTGGCCTCTGTGTTGCCCGTCGACGACCATGGATTGGTTCCTCGGCTGCAGTCGGACGTGGGGGAAATGGATGTGGCGTTGCTCACGAAACTGGCGTCACTGACGTTGCTCATAATACTGTCCACGCTTGTAGTGCTCGTTGTGCTTGTTGTGCTGGTCGTCGACCGGACAGATGAGCTCGGCGACAGGAACTTGCTCCGGGGGGTGGGCGTGCTCGTTGGCCGGGGTGGCCGGGAGGGTGGCAGTGGCGGTGGCGCCATCTGCGCCTCCCGGAAACCGCTGCCGTATGATAGCTGCGTGTTCAGCTGCAGCAGGGGATGTGTTACAGCTGGAGCCGAATATGCTGGATAGCTCGCGGTAAAGGACATGTTGCTCCTTTCTTGAAAGTCAATAAGAGGACCCATCGACATGGCAGGCATCGCCTCCATAGATGACGCCGCAAGGTCCCAGCCAACAAAATCAGGCACATGGACGGCTGTCGAGTCGAGCTCAGAGGCGTAGAGCCCGTAGGGGTTGATGGACGGCGGGCCACCCGCAGTGAAAATCGAATCCATTGATTCTGGAGGAGATGGGCGGCAGTGTGGAGGGGTATGGGTGGGTGCTGCTGCGACAGGCTCAGCGTGGGCAGCTGCTGCTCCCTCTGTTGCTGGTGCGGCAACGAGCAGGCTGTCACGAGGCCGGAAGAGGTCTGCTACGTCCGCTGCAGCTGGATGATACACGGCAGCTGACGCGGGCATGGCTGTTGTTCGTGCATGTACATGCGGTCTCGGGATCTCGCTGAGCTCCCTGGAGTCGATTTCGCAAATCTCAGTACTGGGTAGCTCGACGTGGCCATGATTGTTGATCTCTTCATAACGCGGCGGCGGGGGGTTGGGTGTGGACGAATAAGGCGACGAGGATGATGCTGTCAAGTCTGGTACCGCGAAAACGTCTGCCAGGTCGGCACAACGCCGATAGCTGTTGCTGCGGCTGGTGATGCCCGTGCTTCCAGTGGCGCTTGTGTTCCAGCTGCTGCGGCTGCATCGACTGGTGCTGCTTCCATTGCTACCGCTTCGGCTGAGATAATCGCTGGAGAAATCGAGGCTCTGTGGAGACAGGGCTGAGACGGCAGACTGCGGCTGTGAGGTAGGCGCGAGGGCGGACGAAGGCGATTGCCCAGCAGGCTGGTCAACAACGGCCTTGCCCTTGTTGTGGCCCAGCGAGGTGAAGAAACTCTTGGCCATGGAGATCATCTTCCGGCGTTTCGAAGGATGGCCCAAGCACTTTTTGCATCGACTATCGTCGAAGCGCTCGACACGCATGTGGTCGTAGCACCAGTATTCGCAATTGTTCAAGTCGTCGCAGGTGACAAGGTGCCGTAGCATGGCCTCGTGGTCTGGAAAGCGACGCTGGCAGTGGAGCAGAGGGCACTCAAGACGTTGCTCCTCATCCATGCGGCGGCAAGCGTTGCGGCGAATGGCCGCCCAGACGACGAAGCGCTGGACAGCGCAGTCATCTTTTGACGTTGTTTGGGCCCTGCTTGAGTTAGCAGCTTACAGAACAAGAAGGAAAAGCGGGCGGCTCGGGCAACTCACACGCAAGATGGTTCTGGCGCGGGGTGGACTGAGTATGAGCTCCGGCGGAGACTTATACGGTCACTCGGGGTGGGAGACAGAGCGCGGGAGGCCATGTACGAGTAGTCATCGCGGCCGAAGAGAGAAACGTCGTCGTCCTCCATCAGGGAGGCCAGCTTTTTGGGCTCCAGGATGGTCGACATCGCGGCGTGTGCGGAATGGTGGACGTTTGGACAGCGAACGGTAAACGCGAACGGGCGGACGCGAACGGCGTGCGGCGGGGGTACGGAGCGGAGGGTCCAGACAAAGGCCGCGACGCTGCAAGGTACCCGACAGTTGAAGGCAAAATGAGGGGGAGGCAAATCAAAACGGCAACGATGCCAACAATGTCAGGTGTCAACGGGATGGAAAGAAGATCGAGGAACGAGGACCAAAGACGTGGCCGCGCCGCTCCTTTTTGTTCGTTGCCACAAGCTAATGCGGCAGGGTTGAATCGAGCCTCTCTCAGCTGCTACCAAAAGACGTGGGTAAGTGTTATGCTCTCGCTCGTGTGGGGGAGAGTGAGGCCGGCGTCGATTGTCCTACGATAACAGGCGCAGCCCAGAAGACAAAACTGCACTGAGTAGGACTTTGAGTCCATAGGACTCTGGACGTTTGAGGCGGGACGACCGAAAGAGGGGCGGGCGGAGCTCTGCGGAGCTCTGACTGGTCCTCTCAGGCTGTCAGCCTACGGAGCAAGGCCACACAGCACAGAGTTCCCGTTTCTGCCCACGACGGGAATTCTGCCTTATGAGGAGTGGCTGGCCAGCCAATAGGCGTGCAAGTTTCAGCAGCAAAGTCCAGCCTCGGGGCTTAAAACCGCTGCTGGCTGCTACCAGTCCTTCGAGGCAGCCAGCTTGTCATGTCTCTCATCAACGCCGAAATTGGCTTTGCCTGGGTAGTCAATCACCTTTCGTTGCAGGAGCAACGCAAAGACCAGAGGTTTTGTTTTTTTCTACCCCATAATACTCCGTAGGTCAGGGACCGATCCTGATCGTGTGTGGTCTTGCACGTGACTACTCCGGGGCTCAGCTCAGCTCCACAAAAAGCTAGGCTTCCCGAAGCGGTACTGCGGACGGAGCACTCCGTGAGTCCGTATGCTTTTGCTGCCAACATACCAACACATACTCCGTACTCCGTACCTTCTTAATGTACAGAGTCTGACGCTAAAGGTGCTCGGGAGGAAGCTCGCAAGTCGCCCGTATTGTAAAAGTCCCCGACCGCTAGGAGCTGGCGTTTGGCCACGGCGGCGGCGGCGACGATAGCTGGCGCATAGAGTACAAGGCTGCGCACAAACGGCCCATTGGAAGCCGCATGCGGTGTTGAAACGCACCTAGGCAACGGTTTTCTTGTCCGGGCCCGGAGGTATTCAGATCGAGCAAAGCAGGCCGCGGGAACCAAAAAGAAAGAAACTTCTACGAATCCATCAGGCAACCAGTGCAGTTTAATAACACGCACAGAACAGCAAGGACGGCAGACACACAAACGAGATCGGGACTTGCCCACGTGCTCTGCCATGCTTACCACTATATCGTCGCGCTGGGCCTGCAGTACGGCTACGTCGCATCCATGCAACGGGCAGATATTCCTGCACGTACGTCCCGACGACCCGCAGACGCTCTATTACGCCTGCCGTACTTTCCCGGTGGCCCTCCTTCCCGATGACGCCCAGCGCCAGGCTGCTAGCACGGACACACGCGAGCCCCGCGAGAAAGCGGCCGCATACTTGGCAACCTTTGCTGGCTGGCGGCGCAGACCACGCCTCTGAGGCTATCGGAAATCATCAGCGTCAAGCGGTAGCTGCGATTGTGGCTACATCCGTATGGCAAGGACATGGGCGCCGGTGGGGGTCGAGAACAGTGATGACGGCGACGGGAACGGGGATGGTGAGAGCGGTGGGAATCGCAGCGGAAGGCGCGACAGTAGTAGCGCCGGCCAGGGCGGAGAGGCGGCGGCGGCGGGAGTCTCATACGGCGGCCTCTACTGCCTTTCTGTACACAGGCGTCCACGAGGTTCGGCGCGCGGGCTGCTGCTAGACGCGGCTTGCCCCAGCGTCATGCAGCGCCGGGAAGCGCGTGACACCGGCGGCAGCGACGGCGGCGTCAACGATAGGCATCCACTCACTGCCAAGCGGCTGTGCGATCTCGTGGTGGTGCAGCTGGCTGTCAGCGTGGATTGGGACCGCGAGTGCCTCAAACATGAGGGGCATCTGTTCAGATCACAGAGTCCAGCACCGAATACACTGTGGTGGCCAAAGGTGTGCAGGCGACGCACCGGGACCAGCTTGATTGCGAGGTATATGTGTACGCAGCGCTAGAGGCGTACCGGGGGCCGGGCGGCTGGTCCTGCGCTGAAGGTCAATTTCCCGCTGGGCAATGGCGCGTGCGTGGCGTGCATGATGCTATTGTCTATGCGGGACTGCATCTGTGCTCGCCGCAGCACCTGCTACCCCGGGACCGAGACGAGCTGGAGAAAAAGAGCTTGCTCACGGCAAAAGAGCTGGCAGAGGCCGGAGGTGTTTAGGACGACGAGATATGCGATGCCAACATGACGAGAAGCGTCGAGGTGGGCTGGGTGTTGATCCTGGAGGCTGAGGTGCAGGCGGACACACCAGGATTGATGACGAAAATGACGGGGACGGCGGGAACGACGACGGGGCGAACGGGAGAGAAACGACGGAAACGACAGAAACGACGGAATCAACATTAATGGCACTAACGACAGGAAGTACATGTACAAGGACGACAAGGACGACAACGAGAGTGCGCTCGCCTCTCGCGAAACGAGACGGCAATGCGGCGGGCGACGTGGGTGAAGGCAGTCGGGCCGCCTGGGAGGAGGCCGCCTTTCGTCGCGTTCATCCTCAAATGACAGAGTATTCAGCATCAGACGCTAAGATGAAGGAGCAAAAGCCCATCAAATCGTTCATTTCGTGCTCTTCCCACCGAACACTTAAAGAGATCGGAAGGATACGGCTTCTCTGGTTATCCGATGCTCTCCAACGCGAAGCCATCTTGCCATGTCCTTGTCGAGCTTGTCGATAGCTTTTACGGAGATGCAAGAAGCATCACTGTTATCACCGACTTAGTCGTTGTTTTTCTACTTCCATCAATTTCCAATCTATCTCTAAGCATGGCTCTCTGTTTGCCGACGCCGTCGATTCTTGCAACGGCGTCCGGGCGGCGATAGTTCAATCCTGGTCCTAACGATGCGTACCAACCAGAGGAAGAGCAATTCTACTCGAAATGATCAATGAAAGAAACGGCAGCCCTTGTCCGTCGTATTTCAGTCTTCCTGCACTAGGCATCCCTTTCCAAAGAAGCCCTGGCGTCTTGGCAGTCACTAAACAACTGTCATTTGAGCCAGGCGGAATATGAGCACCTCCTCAACGTCCCACACGAGAAAATCCGTTGTGAGCAGAATATCGATCGGGTGGTGAGCATGTTTTCGCCTGTCTCACGATGCAATCCCGCCCTCACGCTCTGCTCGTGTGACTCTGATCTGTACCGGCCTGGGGATGGCCTGCCAGTGGCCTGCCCTCCTCGCACCCGCCCACGCTACGAGATCGCAAGGCGTTCCCAAATTCCCTTTCGTCCATAAGGAGATGCTACGCAAGACGGGCCCCAAAAAAAACTTGGTCTGGTCGCTAGCTTGCCAAAGTATTGGATTCGCTTGCGGCTGGTCCACAATAGGAAAGGTGTCCCGTGTCCCTGGCGCCTTGTCTGGTGGTCCATGCCAGACTCCATGCTGTCACCACCACTGCCACCACTACTCCGCGCGGACGACGCATTCCGTGTATGGGTAGGAGGGACACAGACCCGGTTTGGACCCTCTGCTGAAAATGGCGTTGGGTTGTTTTCCTGGAGATCAGACCCTCTTGCGACCTGGCTGCCGTTGCGCGCTTCCAAAGACGACGCTGCTACGGGTGCTTAGCCGCATGCATCACGGCCTGTTGGGATTGGGTCTGTGCCGTACGGAGTGGTTGCATCCAATCGTAGAAAAAGGAGAAATGCTCGTTCGACAGCCGATAATGCTTCACCGGCTCGTCTTGGCGGCTTCGAGCTGTATCCGACGCAATTTGTATGCTTGTTCTCTCGCTCGCTCCTTCCCTCTCCTTCTCGAGCTCTTGCTCCTCTTCTTGCCCGTTGCCTCCTGTCGTCCATGGAGTCAGCGCCTCGGCATCCGTCTCCTCAAGTCCTCCCTTGCGTCGTCCCGCCTCTTTTACCTTTGTGAGCTTTTGACCACCATCTTCAACGATGCCACCAGCCTCTTCCTAGCTCCATCCTCCACCCAACAAGTCCACAACAATATAAGGAGGGATACCAGCCCACGCGACCACTTTCTGTGGCGACCCCTCTTCTTGCCGCTGCTTGCTCACCGTCACCATCGTTGTCCACCCTTTCCTCTTTGGTCACGCTGTTTTCTTTCTCTCCGCCCTTGTTGGCGCAAAGCGACCACTGAACTTCAAAGGTCCCCTCCCCTCCCCTCCCACCCCTGCGCCCGATTTGGCCCGGTCTAGCCCAATTGCCGCCAGCCCAACCACCAATCCCAAAGTTTATTAAACGAAGACGAAAGGCTCTCGCATAAGAATACAAGAACGGGAGGAAAGGCGTCAAGGGGCGAGGCCAGCTTCTCGTTTTCTCTCAAAACACTCGTCGCAATTTTCTTGTTTGAAGAAATCACAGAGCCTGCAGAAAGGGCTCAACGTCAGGGTCTCCTTTCTCTTTCTTCTTCTCTTTCCCTCTAGCCCCAGAAAAAAAACGTCGCGCTTCATCCAATGAGATGGACGCATCGCACCACATGGCTGCCATCATGGAAGTCGACCTGACGGCGTGTCATCCCAACACGCTCGTTGACAGGATCAACGCCGTGCCGGTCTTCAAGACAAGTGCAGGTAAGAGTTTTCTTTTCATTCCTTTTTTCCCCTTTTTTCACTGCTCTTCTCCACCTCTCGTCGTCGCCTGTCCTCAAGAATTGGATTTGCACTGCTCGTGTCATGTATATAGGTACTCAAAGTCCAGTCCTGTCCTGTTCTCGGCCAGTATTTATTCTCTGGTCCTTAACAGCAGACTTGACGGCCTTTGGTTTACACGTTCAACTGGCCATTTCTTGTTCTTTGCTGTCCTTCGTCTTCTTTCATTGTTCCAAAACACCTTCTCGCTGGCCTCTAGCACACCTTTCTGACTCTCGCCAGCTTTCTTCTCCTTTCTTCGAGCAAATCTCGTTCTTCCTCACTCCGAGATGTCCTCCAATGTCAGCACTCCCGTCTTGGGACCCGTCGCCCAGACACCAACCAACACCGGCAGCTCAGCCACAGCGACAAGGACCGAGTCTGCGCTGGATGGCGGTGCCGTTGATCTCGACGACATCCCCCCGCTGACGCTAGGCGTTCTCACGACACACGCCGACAAGGTCGACGCTCTGCAGCTTGTTGCCGACAGCATTGCCCAGCAGCGCCAGACCGCCTCACGCAGCCTTGTCTTTCACCCGATCAATGTCACCGGGCTTGCCCTTGCGCTCGGCGTCACCTTGAAAGCCAAGCCGGACCGCGACCTCGGCATGACACTGAGCCTGGTGTGCGGCGTCGTCATGACGTACCTGCTGGGCATCCGCTATGTCAGCGCAAAATACGTCCGGCTCGCAGAGGACCTGAAGTGGGGCTGGCTGAACCCGCGAGCAGCGAGCAGGGAAGACCGCGAAGAAGAGAGCACCGCCGCCGCCAAGGTCAACCGCGGCGTGGAGGACACTGTCATTGGTGCCCGGTTCGGCGGCGAGATGATTGGCGCGCTGGTGCTCCGCCTTATGCCGGCCTCTTCGTCGTCGTCCTCATCGTCTTCGTCGTCGTCTGAGCAGGCTGGTGGGCAGGCGGCCAGCTCGACCGGCTCGGCAAACGTTCCGGCATCGTCGTCCCGCAAGAGACACGGCAACGGCAACGGAAACGCCAGCGCTTCGTCAAAGAGCAGCCTCAAGGGTGGTCACGGTGTCATCCGTGCCTGGACAACCAAGCTACGATACCGCCGCCGGGGCGTGGGCGGCGACCTGCTCGAGGAGGCCGTGCGTGTGACGCGGGAGCGCTGTGGCAGAGACTCCACCGTTGGCTTTGCCCAAGAGCACGCAAACAGCACCATGGTGCTGCCGGAGGCGTACAACGGGCCTTTCCGCAAGGCTGAGCGCCAAGCGACGCAGGCGTTGGACAAGGTCCTACACAGCGTCGACATTGCCAAGCGGAGGCGCTGATACCCACGAAAGCACGAGACAAAACGCTGACACCTGTTTTTCTTGATTTCATCCGCAATCTTTTGTTTTCCGTCTTGCTTTTTGGGGGCTCTCTTGTCAAAAGAAGCTGCGGTATTCGGTCACTTCTTTCCTTTCCTCTTGCTTTTATCGTCTGCTATTTCCTCTTCACTATTGATCAGATACCCATACCCGAACCACTTTACAGGTCTTACGGAGTATATAGTTCATATCCACGCCACTTAATCAGACTCATTACCAGAGAAAGAACAGTCGCCCCGTGCTTGGGAACGCCTGCAGATCAACGGAATAGGCTGCAGCTCTATATTGCCCGGCGATGCAGGGGGCGGCTCTCAAATGGCGTAAATAAAGGCCACGCGGCAAGCACATGGCTGGCGTTTTCTGCCAGTTGCGTCCGACGCATACGCAAATGGGGGGATTAGCACGCCGAGCTGCGTGAGACATTCTGTGTAGCACCGTCTCCTGTGCCTGTATCTTCGTGTCCTCATGGAGATATATTAGGGCTGCGCCGAGGGGTTGTGTTGTCCTTTCCCCAGGTCCGACTTCTATCCAAGTAATTACAGTATAAACGACGCAGGGACAACAAGGAGAAAAAATGGAGAAGCCGCAAGCAAAGCAGACCGCGGATACTTTGACGAGGTGAACAAACAAACAAACAAACAAACAACAAACAGAAATGTAAAATGTGCAACGGTTCGTGATAGAAATGGATATGGACAATCAACAAAGGAACTGAACGTCAATGGCGACGCGCGCCACGCCACGCATCTACGAGATGAACGTGGCTTCGGCGAACAGCAGGCCCGGCTCCGTCGTTTCCGGCTCGTCGCCCTTCTTCAGCTTGAGCGACAGTTTGTTCTGGCGCGGATAGTACTAGAGAAGACATGGTCAGAAAGGGGCTCCTCCCAGAAATAAAGCATACTAATAAGCGCCCTGCTCTGTCGCAGACACACATACCTGGTAGATGTATGGCTTTGTGCCTGCCACGCTGCCTGCAATCCGCTTGACTACCGTCGGCACCTCGGCCATGACGTCTATCCGGTCAAGCCGCTCCTCGAGCGCCCCCTCCAGAACCGCCTCCACCTTGCTGCCGTCCTTGGCCGTGCCGGACCACGTGTACTTCACATGCGTCGGCTCCGGCCAGTCGTTCTCGCTGTCTTCTTTGGTGGCCACGTGCGTGGCCGTCAGGTCCGTGCCGGCAAAGACGATCTCGTCGTCCCGCACAATGCCGCCCACCGTGACCACGGTAGAGCCGTACGACGGCGGCGTCGTGAACTGCATCAGCACTGCCGAGTGCTCCGGACCCTGGAAGTTGGCAAAGTTCCAGCGTGCCGCCAGGTGGTGCGGCTTCATGCCCTGCAGCGCGTGGACAAACAAGGCGCGGCTGCCGCCAAAGTCAATGGGGCCGTCCTCCTTGGTCGTGATGGTGCCCGCCGCCACGCAGCGCGGCCAGAAGACGTGGCGCATCGAGCCCCAGGGGTGCTCCAGGTCTGTGCCAAAGAGCGAGCGGCCCGTCGTACCGGCCTGGAAGCCGGGCGCGGTGCGCGTGATGGTCAGGTTGACGACGGCCCGGTCGTCGTTGTGGGACTTGATCGAGTAGGACTTGCCGTCGTCCGACAGCTCGACGGCGCAGTCGGCGGCGTAGAACGAGGTCATGTCTTCGCTGAACTCGTGGTTTTTGAGCGGGGTCGAGCTCCAGAGCGGCTCCCGCTTGGGATCCTGGACGTAGAAGATCTTGGTGTTGAACTGGCACGTCGTACGAATGCCGCTGCAAAGATGGAACCAGTAAGCTCCGGCCAGGTAAGACCCCCCCCAAAAATTGCCCAAGGAGTAAACTCACGCAACGTTGTTGTAAATGACCTGCACAAAGACGGTAGGGCCCGTGTCCGAGGTAATATAAAAGACCTGCGTCTCCACGGTCGTCGAGTCGAGCGCCGTCCACTTCAGGTCGTCAGGTGTCGTCTCGGTGTAAGGCGTCTGCTTGGCCTCCTCGGCCACCGACCGGATGGCAGACGGACCATACTCAGGCTCCTGCGTACCAGCCACATCGGCAAGTCTAAGGGGTGCGAGCAGCAAGCGATTAGCTTCAAGGGACACGAACGTAAGGCCACGAGGCCCGAGGTCCAATACATACGCTTTCTTCGCCCAGTTGAACATGTCGGGCAAACAGTTTGGTCGTTGTGCGTATGGTGATTGACAGCGAGAGATCCGTCACCGAGACAAGGACAAGGTCGTCAGGGTAGGCTTTGCCGGGGGCAGTATCAAGGGTTGGAGGAAGCGAGGGACAGAGTGGTCCACAAAAAGAAAACAAGGTCCAAACTGGGCCCGGGATCGAAGAAAGCAAAGCGTTCGATCAAGTGACGTGTTATTGTTGCTCGTTGGAGAGGGAGGACGAAGATGAGAGGGGAAAGATGGATCTGGAGAGGAAGAGGGAGAGAAAAGCTTTGCAGCTCTCCCAACCACGCCATAAGGCGGCGAGAGGAACGTCACGACTGTGGATTTTCCAGTGTTGGCGGGGCGCTGTCGTGAGGAAACTGCCGCTAAAACCTGCCTCCTCCCCGCTTCCGATTTACTGCAGCGCTGTTGCGGTCACGTGACCAACTGTGCCTGTGGACTGTATGGCTGGTGCCTGTGGCTGAAGCTGTTGCAGCTTTTTCTTCACGGCCATCGCGCGACAAACGAGCCAGCATCGGCACAACTCTCGCCAGCGCTCTCAATCTCTCTTCGAACTTGGAGCACAAGTCGAAAGCGCTCATCATAGAGTCCCGCTTCAGCAATGTCAAAGGCACGCGGTGGCGCTGCTCTCGACCAGGTCGTCAAGCTGATCGTTGGCGCCGGCCAGGCCAGCCCGAGTCCTCCGGTCGGCCCGGCACTCGGTAGCAAGGGCATCAAGTCCATGGACTTTTGCAAGGTGCGATCCTATACCTAGCAGGACTGCGTTTGTTCTGCCCGGAATCGACCGAGACCCATGCGCAGGCTGACCGATATCTTCATGCTAGGAATTCAACGCCCGCACCACACACATCAACCCCGGCACACCAATGCCGGTCCGGGTCACTGTGCGCCCCGATCGCTCGTTCCACTTTGACGTCCGCACGCCGCACACGTCATGGCTTCTACTCAATGCCGCGGAGATCGCGGAGAGCAATGGCGGCAAGCGGCGCGGCGCCCACAACCCGGGCAAGGAGACCGTGGGCACGGTCAGCCTAAAGCACATTTACGAGATTGCCAAGATCAAGCAGAGCGAGCCACGGCTATCGGGCAACTCACTGGAGAGCTTGTGCCGGTCGGTCATATTCCAGTGCAAGTCGATGGGCATCGCGGTGGTGGCTTGAAGGCAGAGAGACAAGGGCTGAAACGAATACTACGCATAACCGCGGTGGCAGTGCCGGCATTGGTGTCATCGACACAAGGCTTTTCTTGCTGTCTGCCTTCTGCCTATACCGCGTTCGGGAGAACAGTTGCAACTTTTCTTTTTCTTTTTTGTATCCTGCCCCATTTCTTGTGCATCCTGGTTGCTTGTAAGATACCGATTTTTCATTTTCAAATTCTGTTACCTTCTCCGAAGAGGTGAAAGCTTGCATCACTTCCGGTCGGATAGCTAGCGGAGTAATAGACCAAGTTTTGATCATATGAATCCTGTGAAGTAGGTTGGCACTCTGATCAATCTCGTTGAGTGTTCACTCAATATGAACAGTACTGATGTTGGCGAATGTCTCGCTCTACATGACAAATCATCTTTCGTGGAATTCGAGATCAATATGGCCTCGTCATAAGCTGTCGTAGCAACCATATGAAAAGCAAAAGTGAAAAATGACAGTCACATTCGATGAGCTCCAGTCATCGCACGATGCTGAACAGCACATTGGTGCGTAACCATGATAACTACTTCGCACTGCATGGACATCGACAGATCCAGGTTACGACCCTGATCGTCCAGCTTCGATGATGAAAGTCTTACATTTCTTCTGTCCTTCCTACCAGCAAAACTTTCTCAAATTCTGCTCCTCTGTCCATATGCCCTTCGTTCCGTCCACTCCGTGCTCTTTGCCTTTTCACTCTACTTTTTTGTTGTTTCGCACCCTGTCGTTTATGCTCTTTCATTATCTTGATGCACATCCTGGACGTCCAAACAATTAAACTTTTTGGAATGCCCCGAGGACGGGAATATGATTTGCAAGTTTGATCTCCGCCAATGCTTTCATAAAGGGCAGGGATTTGAATTGCACACAAAAACCACATACGAAGTACGGAGTACAGCAAAGGAAACTAATAAAGACAGGCAGGCTCCTGCCTACGGTAAGGACATCAAGCGCACGACTTCTTCCCTCGCAGAGCCACAAGCTGAGGACGCTGTCCTTACCCGGATCAGCTTGAAACGATCCCGTCAAAGGACCTGTGCATATCTTCGAGAGTGGAGATCACAGATTCCTCAGTAGATCCTGTCCATGCAAATCAGTCGTGATGAACCAGCCTTTTTCTCCTTCAAGAGGACAGTGGGCAGAGAACACGAGCCGTTGAAGCTCGAGGCAAACGGCATAAGGAGAATTTTGAGCAAAGGAAAGCTGGAAGGATTCGACGGTTCTCCAGCCAACACAACGAACTTGAAATCTTTTTCCTTGACATTTCGATCCATTTTCCTTTTCCCTTTCCTCTTTTTTGATCCTGCCTCTGTTGTTGTCCGTCGTAACGTGCAGCTTGCCCGCGCTTGTGCTGATGACGGCATCAGATTTTCCTTGCACCCAGGAAAATAACAGCCTTGGTACCATCATGCATGCAGGCAAGCGACCACATTGACAATTGCTGTTACGCTTATGTAGCTGTCCGCTGTCCGTACACATGCAGCAGCACCTGGTCTTCGTGGAAGCTGATGATCCCCGTGCGCAGTCCTGTGAGCTGCATTGCATGTGCATACGTTACCTACGGAGGCAAAACTGACGACTTTGCTCTTGCATGACGCCGCGCGATGCTCGGACTGACGGTCCCAACAAAAGGTAGACCATTATGCAGCCAAAGAGTATCGCCGAACTGCAACTGGACTCTCTCTACTCCGTAGCCCTGATTCTGAATGCTAGTTGCCATCCCATCCGCTCCTCCAATCCGTGTAAACGGTCCGAGCGGCACCAGAGCAACTTTCTACGTAGGCAGACACGACAAACTGGCCGGCTTTTGGTAGCCTGCGTTTGGTTGCATAAGTCTGCGTTGGCGTAGAGCAACTAGTCTCTCTGTTCGCTTTTCTTGTTCTCGTCCTTCTTTTCAGTGTCTTTTTTCGTCCGATGGCATGCGGTTTTACCTTGGTTCCGTGCAGCAATCAATTTGTATCGACCTCTGGCAGCGATCATGTATTTCAATAAGCTGGGGACGGCAATAACGAGGGACATCGTTTGCCGACGCATATGCCACTGCCCGTTCCAGAGATCGAGGCCCCATGTGTCGAATGTGCCGGGCCGCAAAAGAAGACGAAGGAGAAAGAAGGCTGTCACGCACTGCCATGTGCCCCCCATCAGCGGCTGTTCAAACACGGCACAGGGGTTATTTTTGTTCAGTGTCGTCCTATCAGCGCTATTTTCGTCACTGCAGCCGCTGAAGCGCACGCACGTGCCAGTATGTGGTGTTCAATAGAAGGACGTACATGTACTCCGTAGGGAGGTGAATGTCCATATTCCGTACGGAGTATTTCAGGTACATGAAGTATGTGTCAAAAGAGCTGGCGCTTATTTTCCATCACCAGCTCGCATCTCTAAGGCTGATAGATTGAACATCTCACCAAGGCTGTCCCGTTTCCTATTTTAGGACAAAGTACGGAGTACGGCTCGTCGTTGATCTTGTGCGTCTGCCTTTTCAATTCACGATCTGGAGACTCCTGACCTGCCGCAAAACGACAGAAAATAGAAACAAAAGTTTGAAATCCTGCTCGTGGACAGCGCAAACAACACTACAACACGGCACGGCGATTCTCACGGAGCAGGATATCTTACCGTCTTGTTGGTCCAGAACAATACTCCGTAACAGATACCAACGCCTCGGACCGACCACCCCTTCTCCATCGTCCCGCTCACCGCTTCCATCAGGGTGCCATTCTGCGGTCTTTGACAGGGCTGCGTTTCGTTTCAATAGAAAACAACAAAACATTGCAATTTCACACGAGCCAATCGTGTACCCGTTCTCGTCTCTAGGGGCCACAAGTCATCTTACTTGCTTCCTTCTGACTACGGAATACGGAGTAATCCCCAGTTCGCTTGAGGACCCTTGTCTAGGTATACTTTGTATGATGGGAGTGCCGAGTATGGAGTACGGACTCAAGGGCATGGTCAAGCATATGCCGTTATGTATTCTGTACTCCGTACTCCGTACCTGTTCCAGGCGGCATCCACTGTTTTTCTTCCTCTGCGAACCTTAGCGGGACAAAGTGCTGGGCAAAGTCAATTACATTCGGTGGAGTTCTTCCAAAATAGGGTGGTGCTGTCGCGAGAGACTAAGAAAGTGACGACCGACACTATGGTT